>JAUTXW010000284.1:1287500-1507500 GCA_030620095.1 Kuschelorhynchus macadamiae
TTTTACAAAACATCATTAACAAAAATAAATATTACATAAAAGACTCGGTAGATCTAAAAAATAAAATTAAGAATATACGAATACATGACAACCATATATTAATATCCTTGGATGTTATATCGTTATATACCAATATCCCTATTAACTTAGCAAAATAATTTATAACTAAAAAATGGAATCTGATAAAACAATACACAGATATTCCACTTGATGAATTTCTAAATGCTGTTGAGCTCACACTCAACTCTACATATTTCGTGTATAATGACAGATTCTACAAACAGGTTGATGGTTGTGCTATGGGTGCATCTATTTCCAGTGTGATTGCCCAATTAGTTATGGAGGACTTGGAAGAAACAACAATAAAAAAATCTGATTCTGACGTTCATTTTTTCTATAGATACGTTGACGATTGCTTAGCTGCAGTCGCTAAAAATAAATGTCAAGATATTTTAAAAAGCTTTAATAGTTATCACCCCAAACTACAATTTACCATAGAAGAAGAAATAGATCACAAAATTAATTTCTTAGACCTCACATTACACCACATAGAAAACACCATTAAAACCGAATGGTACACTAAAGACACTTGGTCCTCTCGATATTTACATTTTGACTCCTAGCACCCTCTGTGCCAAAAAAAATCAGTCGTCATAGATCTTGCAGACAGAGCTATAAAACTATCGGGTCCTGAATACAGGGAAAAATCCATTAAAAAAGCAAAACAAGCCTTAGAGATAAACAACTATCCTCAAAAAATTATTAACAGCATTTTTAAAAAAAGGATCCATAAATTTTACAACAATAACCACCCCTCTAACAAAAACATGAGACCTAATAAAAATAACACCAACTACATATCGTTACCATATATACCAAAAATATCGGAAAGTTTACAACATGTATTTAAAAAACACGACATTACAGTCAGCCATAAGGGTCATAACCTCCTAAAGAACAACGTCAGTAAACTAAAATCAAAAACTGCAAAAGAAAAAAGAACACATATAGTATATGAGATCCCTTGTAAGGATTGCAATGGTGTATACATTGGACAGACCAGTCAGTACTTAAAAAATAGAATACAAGGTCACAAATATGACAAAAAGAACACGACAGCATTAACAAGACATACTAGTGAAAGCAAACATTCTTTCGATTTTGACAATGTTAAAATTTTAAAATCCGAGCACCATCAAAAAAGAAGAGAATTCCACGAAATGATAGAGATACAAAAAAATAAACACTCTATAAATACAAAAACCGATACAAAACAACTCAGCAAAATATATCATAATCTTATTAAGTAATACATAAATTAAAATCATAAATTAAGAAACTGAGTTGAACCCCTTAATAGATATAATTTTCTCTCTTTCAGAACATGGTAAAATAAGTCAGTAGTCGTTTTCGTTGTTTTCGTGTTTGTTAGTTTATATATGTACAAACTTAGTGTAGAATTTTTAAAAATGTTGTATTGTCTTATATTGACATAATCTTCGGATTTTGGTTTTAATGAGGTAAGACATCGAATTGTTTTTCTAGTCTATCTCCTGATTTTTATAAATTTCTTTATAGACCAAAAATTGTATTCTGATGAAGATCACCAAGTTGATCGAAAGGTCAAAACTTTGTAACATGAGTTCTGTCAAACGAAATGTGTTAATTTAATTCACGAGGACCCTAACCCAAGAAAATAAAAAGTAATCATATATATATATATATATATATATATATATATATATATATATTACCTTATTTTCTTGGGTTAGGTTAACTATGAAAACATAATTTCTCACTTTAAATCAACGTTTCGCTCATTGTGTTGAGCTTTCTCAAGATTTTATTTGTCTCTTGATTCCTAAGATTTATATATATATATATATATATATATATATATATATATATATATACATATATACATATTCCTGATTCCTAAGTTTTTTTTTATTAAAAACACAATAAAAATATATACATACATATACGTAAACATCATTATATGCATCAATGCATATAATGACGTTAAATGGCTGAAATTACACTTTATAATGAATTTAAAAACACATTTGTTAAGTTTTTTTTTTGGTTACGTAATGACTTAAAATATGATTAGACTACGTTTTATAAATAAACCGTATATATTTGACAAAAACATTCATAAATACAAATATCTATTATACTTATAGTTTACAGTATGCATCTTGGAGAAGTAATTTGCTTGGTGGAATGTTAATGTGGTGAAATTACGAGAATATTTCCGTTACCATTTTTTTTCTTTTTTTTTTTTGGCTATAAAAACTCTGATTTTATCTGATCCTTGCCACCTGTGAAAACAAATATTAATATTTTTATTTGATATACAGAGGAAAGTTAAATTTCTGTTTAAAATTTATACAGGGTAGGGAGGATTAATTTTTGAATTTGTAATACTTCCCGATTAACATTAAGCTGAAATATATTTGACTTAAACCACTAATATCTTTTTTTATCAACTACTGCCTGGCTGTCCTTTTTTCTCTTTCTTCCAATAACAAACGAAAAACAGTTATCTGTCACGGATTACATCGCCTGTGTTGAAAGTGTTATTCATGATAAATCAAACGAAATTAAAGATTTAATCCGCGCAGACGTAGTAAATATTGTTACAAATCATGAAACAAAAAATAATCAGAAAAAAATTAAACTAACAAAATTTCAAGACAAAGTCCAGAAGCAAATAGCAAAAACAAAATACTTTGTTAAAGATAACCTCCAAATTAAAATACTCAAAGCTGATAAATCTAATAAAACAGTCGTAATAAATTCAAACGATTATAAAAGATAAATTAATGAACTACTCGGCGATGTTACAAATATATTTCAAAACAAAAATAACTCAATAATAAAAGAGTTTTTAAGTAAAAATCTCATAACGGAAAACTCAGCCAAAACTTAACGATACATAATGCAGTTACTCATAAAATTTATGGTTTACCTAAAATACATAAAACAGGCATTCCATTAAGAACAATTGATTCGTGTATACAATCTTCATTTTACAAAGTATCACAATATTTATCAGAATGCTTGTCAAACATTACCGGTAAAAACAATTATTTTATAAAAGATTCTTTTACTTTTAAACAATTTATTTATAAAATTAATATTCCTAGCAATTACTGACTTGTATCGCTTGATGTGTTTTCTTCATATACCAATATCCCAAACGAATTAGTTCCTCAGATAATAACAAAGAAATGGGACATTTTAAAAATACGCAACACTTGAACTAAGAGATTTTATAGAGGCTGTAAACGTTACATTAAACAACAATTACTTTCATTGCGAAGAAAGTTTCTATCAACAGGTAAACGGCTGTTCAATGGGTTCCCCAATTTCCTCTACAATAACACAAGTGGTAATGGAGTATCTAGAAGATAGTGTTTTGGAGAAAAAGCATTTTAATTTTTTTTTTCAAAAGATTTGTTGATGATTGTTTGACAGCTATTCCAGAAGATAAAATTAGCAAACTACTAAACTGCTTTAATAATTTTTATCAGTTAAAATTCACAATAGAAACTGAAGAAAATAATGAAATTAATTTTTTAGATTTAACATTAATCAGAGAATTTGCACAAAACAAATTAAAAACTAAATGGTATACCAAAGACCCCTGGTCGGGCCGATATCTAAATCTTAATTTTAACCACTACAACAACCAAAAAAATGGTGTAATAATAGGATTAACGGACTGCGCAATCGCTCTAACCTCTCCAGAATACCGACCAGAAACTCTAGAACTAGAAAAGTTAAACAGACATTATTAAACAACCATAATCCAGAAAAAAATATTTTAAGGATTTTTAAACAAAGAACTTATCTTCATTACAACAAAAATTCTTTCAAAACATAACGTAACTGTTTGTCATAAAGCACAAAATTTATTAAATTCTCTGTACACAACGTTAAAAAGTAAAGTTCCACAAAAAAGAAATCAAACGTAATTTATTCAGTTCCATGTTCAAATTGTCCTAAGAAATATATCGGAAAGTAATACAAATTCAAAAACTAATCCTACCAACCCTGTATAAATTTTAAACAGAAATTCAACTTGCCTGCAATTAAAAATATTAATTTTTGTTTTCACAGGTGCCAAGTATTAGTGTTTTTATAGCCAAGAAACAAAAAAAAAATGATAACCAAAATATTCTAGACCGGATCAGTCTCCTAATTTCACCACATTAACATTCCATCTAGCAAATTGCTTCTCCATGATGCGTATCGTAAACTGAAAGTATAATAGATATTGGTGTTTTAAATTTGTGTCTATGAATGTTTTTGTCAACTATAGACAATTTATTTATGAAACTTAGTGTAATAATATTTTGTCCTTACATTATCATCAAAAAAAAACTAAAAAAAATGTGTTTTTAAATTCATTATAAAGTGTACAATTTTATTATATTTTTATATATTTTATTATTATATATATATATATATATATATATATATATATATAACGAAACCAGTAACGGTAAGGAGTACTCCTTCACCATTTTGTCGAGAATCGACCAAAACATGACGTTATGTTTGTTTCCAGGGCCAAGGTGCCATCTGCTACCGTGGTATCTGCCCCGGCAAGAGGCAGACCATATAAAATAAACTTGGCAACGTAGCAACCCCAGCACACTGGATTTCCGTCCAACGGGCGAGACTCCTCCTGCTCTCTCTTTATTTAGCAGCTGTAATTATGTTTAAAAACGTTTAATAATGTAAATAATTACTTCTAACTTTTAGTTAGAAATAATCATGTTTGTGTTATAGAGCATTATAATATAATCTGTCTTTTACGTAGTTCATAAGTTAAGTTTGTGAAAAATATGTTTTTAGCGATTCGCCAAAAAAAGTTCAGTGCAGCCTTCCGAAACCTTAATTTTTTTTGGATATAATTTGAAAATGTGCCTCATCCATGAATTTTTGTGTATAAGAATTATTAAAAAAAGGTAAGCTTTCAAATGTATATTTTAAATTTGTTAAATTTCATGGGTAAAATTCTTTACAAGAGCCGAACACACATTTAGTTGCACCAAATCGTCATTCTGTTTATTTAAAAATTTTAAGTTGAAAAGATTAATAGCGAAATAAGAATTTAAAAACTTTTAAAAACATGTCCATCATGGGACTTCATTTTGTTAACTGAAACGTGTTTTTTAGAGGAATTTTAAACGCGAAAGTAGAGGGGACATAAATGAGAGAGATGCAATATTATTTTTTACAGGAAAAGGTTTTTTCAGATATTTACGCTTCAGGGTCCATGTTTTCTCGATTCTGTCGGTCTGTCTGTTCGCGTCATAGCTGAAAAACTACTTACACGATCGACTTCAAATTCTGGTCTAAAATTATAGTTCACATGGGGATGACCTGGGGACCTTTTGGTAAGAATCCAATATGGCAAAACAAAATGGCGGCCTAGTAAAATGTTAAAAAAACTATTACTACGAAAGTGCTCATCCGATTTACTTCAAATTTTGCTTAAAAATCAAATATTATAAAGGAATCAATTGGTAAAATTTTAGTACGAATCCAAGATGGTGGAACAAAATGGCGGTTTAGTAAAATATTTAAAAATCCAGCCTGAAATAAACTACTTAATGAACTGATTTCAATTCGTGTGCCATAACTAACTGTAGTATAAAGATGAACTAGTAAAATTTTGATACTAATTCAAGTTGGCGGAACAAAATGGCGGCCAAATAAAATTTTTGTAATCTGAAAAAATCACCTTCTCAGGTTTTATATATGTTCGCGTTTTAACATCCCTAGATGCCAAAAAATATGTTTTATCAACTACGTCGGTCCATCTGTCAGTTTGTCTGTCTGTTTGTCAATTCGTGTCATAGCTTAAAAACTGCTCATCAGATTGACTTCAAATTTTAGTACAAAATTAATACTCACATGTGGATGACCCAGTAATATTTTGGTAAAAATCCAATATGCCAGAACAAGATAGCAGCCTAGTGGAACGTAAAAAAAATGTTTACTAAAAAAACTAATTATTCGATTTATTGCAAATTTTGCACAAAAATCAAATAGGTATTATGTAAGGATCAACTAGTAACACTTTGGAGTGAATCAAAGATGGCGGAACAAAATGGCGGCTTAAAAATATCTATAAATTCAGCCCGAAAAAACTGTTTAATGAACTGATTTCAAATTGTGTGCTGTAACTAATGGTGGTATAGAGATAAACTACTAAAACTGTGGTACTAATTCAAGATGGCGAAACAAAATAGAGGCCAAATAAAATTTTTGTAATTTGAAAAAGTCGCCCTCTCAGGTTTTACATATGTTCACATTTTTGCGTCCTTAGATACCAAAAAATATGTTTTATCAATTCCGTCAGTCCATCTGTCGGTTTGTTATATCGGCATAGCTAGTTATCAAATTTTAGTCAAAAGTTATGGGAATTATTACCAAAAAAAGCCATCACCCAATTTACCTCAAATTTTACACAAAAATCAAGTACAATGAACTGGTAACATTTTATGAATACAAGATAGCAAAACAAAATGGCGGCCTAATAAAATCTTTAAATATTGGCCTCAAAAATCTACTTATTAGATAAATTTCAAATTTTGTGGAAGCATTAAATGTGATATAGAGATAAACTAGTAAAATTGTGTTACGAATTCAAGAAACCGGAACAAAATGTTTCAAAAGAAACGTAAAAAATCTTCTTATTCAATTAACTGTAAATTTTGGCGAAAAGTTAAATACGATATTAAAATAAACTGGTACGAACTCAACATGACGTAATAAAATCGCGATGTGTGTGTCCATGTAAAAAGTACTTATTGGATTTATTTTAAATTATGCCCAAAAATCAAGTATGGCATAGGTAGAAACTGGTCAAATATTATGCTTGGAATGTTCGAGAAGCACCTAAAAAAGAGGAGAAACTATTAACATTTTGTTATTTACTATAGATCTCCAAAATAAAGCATTTACAAAGCCCTATATTTATATGACTTTTTTCTTATTTTCATGAGTTAGATCATTTTTCAAAATTTTGAGCCTAAATTAATTTAAGACTTAATAAAGAATAGGGTACTAAAATATTCAAATAATGTTACCAATGGGTATTTAATATTCAAATATGTTTACTGATGTCCGCATTAGTTACCCCCTATAGTTAGAAGTAGTTAGGCATTTAACTAACATCTTTACCTGTTTTGGCAATTTCGTCAAAAATATTTATTTGATTCTAAATTTTCGCAGGGTTTTTGGACGCACTGTAGAAAAGAAACCGGATTATCTGTTTATACAATGATTTAAAAACTATAAAAGCCCTATAAAAATACAAAGCTCAACTTACTATATCATCAAGTACCACTAATATATTAATATTGAGATTAAAAAATGCCTTATAAAAACCAGGGTGCAAAACAAAGCATATTAATTTCAGTTTGAACACAGGAGTTGATTTATCTGAAAAATTGCCCCTATGATATTGCCACAGTTTTGCTAAATAAAGTGACACCAATGTGAAGTGAATATACATTATTTCAGTTACGAGGTTCATGGTTATAGAAATATCATAAAGATATATTTGCGTGGGATTCAAATAAAGCACAAGTAATTTCTTAAGTTCAGAAATAATGGTATTTATTAATTGAAATCTTACCAATTACTGGCGCCATATATTTATTTACTAGACCCAAGAAACATTCGGTGACGAAACACTCTGATAATATTACGTCGTATGTGTAGTTCTCACTTTCCCGTAAGAACTCTCGAAATGCATCACTTTGTAGTCCGTGCTCGCAAGTGGTATCCCTTATCTTTTTAAATCTCAGAGGTGCAAAGTCAGTAAAACAAGATGGTGTTTCTTTCGCTGATCTCACATGTATTTTTTCCTCCTTGCCTAGCCAAATTGTCTCTATGTTTTCTTTTTCAAATAGGTGACGAGAAAACCCTATTACTGTCAAGTTATGCCCTCTTTGACCTAATGTCTCAAAAAGGGTACTAAAGGCTTTGAAATGAGAGTGGCCGTCATATGGCATAAGTACAAGTATATTGAATCCAATCGATGTAGAAAAGATTACAGAAAACGCGGCAACTAATAAAATTAACTTCATGATATTTTAACTTCAATATAAGCACACAACTCTTTATATCTTTTTGGAAGATTATGTTTTAACAACAGTGGAACTATCAATACAAAGACGTTTAATTACAACCTATATAGTAGATAATTTATCGCCTTGTCATAGCAAATAAGTCAATAAACGATAAAAGCCCACTGGAATTTAAAAGCGATTAGAACCTATTGGTATACAATTATATTCTTAGATACATTAATACAATAAATTAGTATAAACCTTAAATAAAAATAAAATTAGTTGAAATACATTAAACATTTTTTTTATATTGTCCCATCGTTTTAAACATGCTTTGGCTGAGCTGGCTCATATTCAAAAAAATTGGTAAATTTTCTTTACCCGGAACTTAGTAAAGTGTAACCCAATTTAGTTCTGCACATAATCATTTAGTATACTGTCTTTCCAAATATATTTATTGCGCGCTATTTTGTTCCACCATAACGGAATCGTACCAGTGTTTTATCAATTTCTATCTATGCCACACTTATTTCTTGAGCATGATTTAAATAATTTGAATTTTTTACACTGATTTTTTAAGACCGCCATTTTGTATCGTCATTGCGAATTCGTACCAATCAATTTTTTTATTACATTCAATTTTGCTGCAAAATATTAGGTCAATTGAATGAAAATATTTTTTACATTGATTTTTTAGACATTTTATTTGGTCGCCATTTTGTTTATCCGTCTTGAATTTGTACCACAATTTTAACAGTTTATCTCTATATCATCACACTTAGTGAATGCCCAAAATTTAAAATTAATCTAATAAGTTGTTTTTCAGATTGATTTTTTAAATTATTTATTAGGCCGCCGTCTCGTTTTACTGCCTTAGATTCATACCAAAATATTACAGACTAATAACACTAATAACACTAAGCCGCATTTTGTTCCATGATATTGGATTTTTGGCAAAATAATATCAGTTCACCACCACATAACCCTTAAATTTTGACAAAAAATTGCAATCAATGAGTTCGTATCACAGTTTTAGATGTTCATCTCTATATCTCTAATAATTCTTGCAAAAAATTTTAAATCAATTTATTAAGTAGTTTTTTAGGCTGAATTTTTAATTATTTCAATAAACCGCCATTTTGTTTCGCCATTTTGGATTCGTACCAAAATTTTGCTAGTTAATTACTACCTAATACTTGATTTTTGTGCAAAATTTGAGATGATTAATTGGATAAGTTGTTTTTTAGTAAGAATTTTTTTTGCATTAGACTGGGTCGCCATTTTGTGTCGCCATATTGGATTTTTATCAAAATGGTACCAGATGATTTCCCATATGATTTAATTTTTGATTAAAATTTGAAGTCAATCTGAACGTAGTCTTTAAGCTATGCCGTGAACTGAGAGACAGACAGACAAACCGGCAGATGGACTGACGGAATTGATAAAACATATTTCTTGGCACCTAGAGACGCTAAAATGTGAAGCTATGTAGTACTTGAGAGGGTGATTATTTCACGATTACAAACACTTTATTTGGCCGCTGTTTTGTTCCTCCAACTTGGATTAATACCACGATTTTACTAGTTTATCTTTATACAAAAATTAGTTATAACATACAATTTGAAATCAGTCCATTAAGTATTTTTCATGCTAAATTTTTAATTACTTTTTTAAGCCGCCATTTTGTTCCGCCATCTTCAATTCGAACCAAAATTTTACAAGTTGATTCCTATATATTACTTGATTTTTGTTCAAAATTTGAGATAAATTGGATAAATAGTTTTTAATAATATTTTTTTAACATTTCACTAAGCCGCAACCTGACAGACGTATAGTATATGTAAAAACCTGCATTCTTTCACGCTTACAAACATTTCATTTCATCGCCATTTTGTTCGGCCATCTTGAGTTCGTATCGCAATTTTAGCAGTTCATCTCTATACCACAATTAATTCTTGCACAACATATTAAATCAATCTACGAAGTAGTTTATTCAGGCTGAATTTATTTCATATTTCATTGAACCGCTATTTTGTTGCACAATATAATTCGTACCAATTTTAACTAGTTAATTACTACTTAATACTTGATTTTTGTGCAAAATTTGAGGTGAATTGGATAAGATATTTTTCAGTAATGATTTTTTTAACATTACACTGGGCCCCCATTTTGTTCCGTCATATTGGATTTTTTCAAAATAGTACCAGATGGTATACACGTATGACCCTTAATTTTTGACTAAAATTTGAAGTCAATCTGGTAAGTAGTTTTTAAGCTATGCTGCGAGCTGACAGGCAGACAGACAAACCGACAGATAGACCGACGGAACTGATAAAACATATTTCTTGGCACCTAGCGAAGATACAATGTGAAGATATGTAGAACCTGAGAGGGTGATGTTTCACCATTACAAACATTTTATTTGGCTGCTATTTTGTTCCGCCAGCTTGGATTATTACCAATTTTACTAGTTTATTTCTATACCACAGTTAGTTACACCATACAATTTGAAATCAGTTTATTAGGTATTTTTTTGACAGTTGACTGCAATATATTACTTGATTTTTGTGCAAAATTTAAGATAACTGGATAAATAGTTTTTAGGTAATATTTTTTTAACATTTCACTAGGCCGCCATTTTATTTTGCAATGCTAGATTTTTACCAAAATGTTACCAGGTCATCCCCATATGACCTTTAATTTTTGACTAGAATTTGAAGTCAAAGTAGTTTTTTAGCTATGCCCCGAACAGGCAGCCGACAAACCGAGAGACAGACGGACAGACAGATAGACCGACGTAATTGTAAAAAACGTGTTTTTCGGCATGTAGGGACTCTTAAACATAAAGATCTGAAAAAATCTCGGAATGTGATTTTTCACGATTACTTCCCTTTTACGAGGGAAGTAATAACTTGTTTTACAGTACTGTGCTATAGTTAAAAATAAAATCTCATGTATACTTAATATTACACTTAATCCTAACTTATGCAAACCAAATACTAAATTGACAACCGTGTGAACTTAGCTTTTGGGTTAAACATTAACCCGTATTAACTAAAGAGGTTTTAAATTTAGTCCAGGTCTAACTTGAAAGTTTTGATGACATATGCAAAGATTGAATAAATAATTTTTGTAAATTTCACAATTACAAACTGAAATTGACATAAGCAAAACATAACTGGTCAACTAACAGTTTCAATTGTCATAGCAATTAAATCTGGCCTAATTCTTAAACCGTTGTAGTGAATACGGTGGTAAGGGACATATGGGGATGACCTGATAACATCTTGGTAAAAATCCAATATGGCAAAACAAAAAGGCGGCCTAGTGAAATGTTAAAAAAAAGTATTTCTCAAATTAATTAATTAGAGTGACAGTAGACGTTTATAATCATATAGTGCTTTACAAAGTTATGACTATTTGTTATCCTTTTTTATTTGCAAAAAAGTGGATCTATTCTTATTATTTTTTTTTTATTGGACATTACTAAAACTTAATTTAACCGACTATTTAAAAATTTCATTAGGCCGATATTTTGTTTTACCATATAGGATTTTCACTAAAAATTTATCAGTCTATCCCTGTTCAACACTTTATTTTTGTGCAGCATTTCAAGCCAATTGCATAAGTAATCTTGTGGTAATGAATTTTTAAACATTTCATTTGGCAGCCATTTTGTTCCACCATATTAGATTTCTACCAAAATGTAACAATTTCATTACCTTATGACCCTTGATTTTTAATCACAATTTGAGGTCAATCGAATAAGTAATGTCTGAGTTACGTCTCGTACAAGCAAAATGACAGATCGACAGACTAACGTAAATAGATAAATATGTTTTTCGGGGTTCAGAGACCCTAAAACGCAAACATCTGCAGAAATCTCGAACAGTGATTTTTTCATGGTTACAATACTTTTCTCTTATGAGGGAAATAAAAATCTGATAATTACAGTGTAATCCAGGTCTTCCTATATTTGAGCACCAGGATTCAACGATATTATTAATCTGTACTGAGTTGATATTTAAAAATTCATTGAAGGTGAAAGATAAGAAAACTTTATTTAAGACTAAATAATGTTTCTTTATTTTTAAAAATTAAAATGCATTTATATTGGAGACTTACCAATTACAGGTGCTCTATATTTATTTACTAGGCCCAAGAAACATTCAGTGATAAAAACTCTGCTAATATTACATCATATGTGTAGTTTTCACCTACTCGAAAAAAGGTACGAAATGCCTCACTTTGTAATCCATATTCGCAAGCAGTATCTCTCATCTTTTTTAAGGGAGAACTGCGCGCAAAAAGTGAAAAACCAGCGACAAGGTCTAGTCGAGTTTAAAGTAAGAAAAAAACTTCCTGCACGTCTGACCCCAAAAAAATATGTTATGTATAGGTTATTTAAATTATATTTCGGTTAAAAATGGGTTCAAAAGGGTTCACGCGCTGCAGAAATACAAAGACATGAGTACGATTTACCATTTCAAATTTTGCAGTTACGTAGACAAAGGATCAATGTAAAGCGGTAAAGAGTCATTTTGTGGAAAAAAAATTATATGCGAAGGCATGTGCGTCAAAAAGTGGTCAAAAAATGGTCGAAAATGGACAAATTTACTTTTACTTTATAACTCTAGATTCGATGTTTTTATAAAAATTCGCATTTAGCGCCCAACTATACATATTTCCCTATTAAAATCACATTGAAGCTAATACATATCTCTTATAGTTTTAACATATTGCAGCGGCGGAAGGCCTGCAAATGATCCATATCACTGCGTGCAGTTCCCCCTTAACCTCAGCGGTGCAGTGTAATATGTCAAGAAAAATCCAGTTTCTTTTGCTGATATAACATGTATTTTTTCCTCTCTGCCTAGCCAAGTGGTTTGCTGGTTTTTTCTTGCAAATACTCCGCGAGAGAATCCAATTACTGTCAAGTTATGTCCTCTTTGGCACAATGTTTCAAAAAGGCTACCAAACACTTTAAAATGAGAGTATCGCTCATAGGGCATTAGTACAAGAATATTAAAACTGTAGGAACTTAAAAATAATACCAAAAATACGACAATTATAATCGACTTCATGACATTTTCACTTCACATAACATTACAAGCACAACACTTTCTTCGTAAAAAGCTTAGCTTTGTTTTACAACAATGGGATTAGCAAAGCAGAGATGTTTACAACCGATAGGGTACATTATTTATCGACATGTAAGAACAAATAAATCAATAAACGATAAAGGCACACTGGGATTCAAAACTGGTTAAGTTAGCCTGTTGATATAAAAGCAATTTATTAGATGCTTTGGAGCAAATAATGTAAACATTTTAAAAAATTAAATTTTTAAAATTGAATTACAGAAACAACTGCTCGGCTGGCTAATACCACCACCGACATGGAATTACTATGCTGATTCCATTGGTAGGAATAATGTTAATATATTTATAATTTGTAATTTATTGTCCTAATAAATTTAAGAATAGATGTGTAGCGGGTTTAGGACAGAAATAAAAATCCCTTTTTTTCCTAAAAAGAGCCGACGTTTCGACTATATATTTAGTCTTCTTCAGGGCTAAAAAGAAACAAAAACATTTGTTGTATCTTTCATATAAAAATAGACTGGGGTACACTTTTTTTTCAATGATACATGCACTGTATGAATTCATGTTCATGTATTATTGAAAAAAAAGTGTACACCAGTCTATTTTTATAAGAGTAAGAAACAAGCTATGTTTTTTGTTTCTTTTTAGCCCTGAAGAAGACTAAATATATAGCCCAAACGACGGCCCTTTTTTAAGAAAAAATGGGATTTTTATTTCTGTCCTAAAACCGCTACACATCTATTCTTCGCTAGAATATTTGTATTTCACGTTACCCTAACGCCATAACAAGGACACTATGATCTCTGTGTGAAACATGTTCTGCGATGCAGCAAGCGCATTGATTTATTGTAGTCAAATAAAGATTTAGCTCTATTCAGAGCTCATCAGGTTCCCATAGGCTGGCAAGAATGTATTAGTGTGTATAGGTGCTATATATTTATTTTTTACCGAATGAATATTATTGGCTGTGGTTCCAATGCTTAGCTTTTAAAAAAATTAAACAGTGACACACGACAAATTCTGTTAATTTTTCACCGTATTGATGTAGGTATAACCTTTAACCCGTGCCAGGGTGGTCTCATCTGCAATTTTATGATTTACGAACGCTTAGGCATTAGGCAAATTAATTATTATTATTATTATTATTATTATTATTTTTATTATTATTATTGCAGTATCTCATAGCCTTCTTCTTTCTGCCATAGTTGTCTAGATCTTGGAATCTTGATCACACCGTGAACCTAAGGTTCTTTTAAATGATAGATGTTGGATACTGTTCAAGTATCGTAGTACTTTCCATACTCATTACAACTGCTTTCTGAAGACCGATAAGTTAAGGTGTTCCAGGGACTTCTTTAACAGCTTCGCAAGTTGTTTTGGGTATTAATCACGTAGGGCCAATGATGATGGGGGTTATTTTTGTTTTCATGTTCCATAACCCCTGAATTTCGATTTGCAGATCTTTATATTTGAGTCTTTTTTTCTGCCTCCTAGATGATGTCCGGCCCACTGGCTGTTATCGTTCTGTCAGTTGTCAGGACTTGTGTATCCCATATAATGGTGACGGTGGGAATATCAATAACCGAATCTGGAGTGTGTTTATACCACATGCCTTGTACCTTTATGCTGTATTTTTTACATATATTCCAATGCAGATGTGCACTTACTTTGTTGCCATTACTACTTTCATTATTTTCGTTTTCATACAATTTGTAGCTATAGCTTGTTCTTTGCAGGCTGTTATCAAGGCTTCAGTTCCCGTTTTAAGATTAGCATAGGAGAGCCATTTCCATGATTGTTCTGCATGGATAGTATTTATTTCAGTTTCTTGTGTTATTTGACCGTGCATCTCTTTTTTCTTCCAAGTGGTTATTTGCTCTTCTTTCTTCTGTTGCTTTATCTATGTTGCTAATCTTTTTGACGATTTTTGTTTCAGGTTCCAGAGAATTGGAGTTTTCGGAATCGGTGCAATTCCTGGGACCTGTGTACCATACTCAAATATTAATCTTTAGTTTTTAGAGTAAGGTAGTTGTGCAAACCTTCAGTGGCGATGCGGTGGCTTATTTCTATGCTTATTAATACTCTAACTCCTTCTATTGTTGAGATGTACAGCCGATTTATGTCGGCTCTTAGGTGTAATGCGCCGTGCATGGTAAGTAGGTTTCGTGTTTGCCTGTCCATCTTCTTTTAGTGGATAATTGTAGTTAATTAATTAATCACTATGGTTCTCAACTTATTGCCATATAACCCCTAGTATGGATGGAGCTGTTGACTTGCGAAAGATTTAAATCACGATATCTTCTGAGCCCCTTATCCGAATTAAATTAACTTAGGCTTATTTAAAAGGGAAATTGAAACTGTTTTAGGATAAGAATTAAGTGACATTCCCTAGTTTTTTACAAATTGATTGGATGGCGCTGTTTGAAATTATTATAGTTTTTTTGTTTGTTCCTTAAAAGAATTTTTGTACTGAAGGTTATACTTCTTTTATGTTAGTTATAAACAGTAATAAAAGACCGGCGTTCTAAATGAAACCGAATATTGATATCTTTATTAATTTTTATGCTATTGCCAAATAAGTGAATTAATAGGTATGTAGTTTTTCGGACAAAATTATTAATTTCGAGAGTATCGGAATAAAATTAAAATCTCCAGGGGCTTACCTTGCTGCTGAAGGGGAGGGCACAAAAAGAAACAAATGGAAAAAAAGTCATGCTTTCTGTATACAGTCATTTCGGTATGGGTTCCGCTTGTTGATAATTGATTGTTGATAATCCAATATCTAGTTATGAAAGTTTTTGTATAATTTTTTAATTTTTTTGTTCACCCTTGCAACTGCGCCCCTCGAGGTCAATTTAGAAACATAAAAGTACTTTCAGTCAATTGCTCTTGGCTACTTTTGTTATATTTTTGTTGTAGATATACGCTTAGAGTTGGAAGTCCGCGACACACAACATATGGTCTTCTGGTTAAATTTATTTAAAAATCCTTTTTACCGAATTATATGATATTTTCCTCTAATTCTATTTATCTTTTTAAAACATAAGAAAGTTGGCCTAAATTATGCTTGTGATAAAACCGAATCACAATTACTTTGATTAAACAGTGGCATGAACGATTTTGTGTCGAATTTATAAAAGTATTTGATGAACTCTTTATTCGTATTATTGTCGATAATTAAGAGAACTTACCTATAAATGGTGCTTTAATCTTATTCACTAACCCGTAGTAACAATTTGTGTTAAACAGTTCTCCTATTACAACGTCAAAATGGTGATCTTCTTTTAAAAAGGTCTGAAAATGATCATTCTGCATATCTGTATAACAATAGATATCCGCAAATCGTGAAACCAATTGGGGCTGGTATATATAATCCGAGAATCTATCGTGACCAAGTTCTGTAATTTTCAATACATCTTTCAATGGTTGATCATCGCTTAGAGGCACATGCTGAAAACACAAAGAAGCATAACAAGCAGACAATTAACTATAAAAATATATAGGGTGTCCCAACGAAGACAAACAAGTTACTTTTTGTGTATTTACAGCCAATGGCGGCTCTATCGTAGGGTCATTTGGTCAGTGACCCCCCAAAATTATTTCAGAAAATAAATTATTCGTTTGACCGCCCCTCCTAATAGTTGTAATAAAACACGAACCTTGGGAACAGTTAAATACGCTACACTATTAGCCGCGCGAGGCGGTTCGAATGGTCTCATTGCGTTCCTTAGGGATAATAAAATACGCTATACTAAGCTAGGCTGGGCAGTCTGAATTGCCCTGATTACCTGACGAAAGTACCCGAAGATTTCACAGCTACCGAGCGGCAGCCGAACGTGATAGCAAATGGAATATGAGAAGGCGATTTGAGTCATTAGCCGGTCTCTTCTCATAATTCGATCGATCCGTCGCGGCATCACGTCGGCATGCGAACGTTCAATTGTTCAGAGGTCGCGCGGTCGATATTCTAACTCGATATTGTTTTGAGCGTTTTTAATCGATGAAAATTGATTTATGTACTGTTGTTTGTAATATATTTTTTTTATTTTTATGATCCATGTGTGAGTTAGAAATATACAGGAAATAAAATGTTGGTAGTGACTAGTGCAAAAAAATAAACAACTAAAAAGTGTTAACGAACTTAATTTTGCAAAAATAACCAATTTCAAGGTGGTCTACGTTTGAGTTCTGAATGTAGATGAAAGAAAATGTAAAATGGTAGTGCAAAAAATTAAACATCTAAAGAGTGCTAACGAACTTAATTTTGAGAAAATAACCGAATTCAAGGTAAGTGGTCGCAATTTGCCAGAACTTAGTATACGACAAACTAGTAAAGACAAAAATAAAGAGGTACGTCGAAACTTTCGCAAAAGTATGTACGATTTAGCTAACTGGATATGTGGTTGTAAAGTCTCTAACGCATTTTACTGTTATGTTTGTTTGTTGTTTTCTAAGGACTCATTATGGTGCAAAACCGGTGTTAAAGACTTAAAACACTTAAAAGAAAAAATAAAAAACATGCGTTTTCTGCAGATCATATGAAATGTTTGTTGAACTATGCTAGGGTCGGAAGTGTTGATATTCGCACTCAGCTAGATAAAGCTTATAAAAAATCCCTTAGAAAATGTATCCAAAAATTGTTATATTTTAAACAAAATTATAGATTGTGTAAAATTAAGTGATTTAGAAAAAATAAAGATAATTCAGAATTGCAGCTTAATTTGACGTCAAATAAAAACATTCGCATCCTTGGCACTATCATTTGAAAGTATTTATTTAATAAACCAAAGAAAAACACTATTATTAGAGATTAAGTATTCTCAAAAACCTTTATAAGAGGACAGAACGTGGACTAATAAACGGTAAAATATCTAAATGGCTATTTGGAACATTAGAACCCAGTGATGGAAAAATAATTAAATTGATTTTAAAACACAAAAAATCGGTAAATTTCCTTTACCCGGAACTTCGCGCGTTGTGATTTTTTTTCCATTTGTTAGAAGTAGTGAACCGTGACCCAATTTAGTTCAGTACATAGTCACAGTATATATGTGTTACATATACTGTCTTTATTTTATTGGGCGCCATTTTGTTCATCATATATCATATAGGATTCCTACCAATATTTTTTTTCTACCTATGCCACACTTGACTTTTGGACATAATTTAACCTTTACCTACTCCGTTGGTGAGTAAATATTTCCCAGATATTAAGTTTCTAAATGGTCTTCGTCTTAATGATCCTCTTGTTGTTATGTTAGAGTGATATTTTATTTGAAGTTAAGATCCAGTAAAAAAACATCAATTTTAAATTAAATAATAATTTAATTGTCGACGTTTCGCAGCTTTATTGTTGCATCCTCAGGACACATAGTTTTATATCCTGCATGAAACCCATATTATCAGTCTTTACCTACACTGTTGGTCCTCAGATATTTTCTAACCCCAAATAAAACACTACTCTAACATAACAACAAGAAGATTGTAACCGAAAACTATTTAGAAACCTAATATCTGGAAAATGTATGCGGACTAACGGCGTAGATAGACTGATAATTCAAAGGATCTCTATATGTGTCCTGAGGATGCAACATTTAAGTTGCGAAAC
This sequence comes from Kuschelorhynchus macadamiae, assembly GCA_030620095.1. NCBI lineage: Eukaryota > Metazoa > Arthropoda > Insecta > Coleoptera > Curculionidae > Kuschelorhynchus > Kuschelorhynchus macadamiae. Next base: position 1,306,313 of record JAUTXW010000284.1, read on the forward strand.
GTCGACAATTTAAAAAAAGACTTGTTTTTTTTAGTGGACCTTAACCCCAAATAATATACCACTTTAACAAATTGTTTTAACATTGATCCGCCATATTCGATTTTTACCAAAATATTACCAGATCATCGCCATACCACCTTTCATTTTTGGTCAAAATTTGAAGTCAATCCGGTGACTAGTATTTAAGCTATGTCGTGAACTGACAGACAGACCGTCAGACGAACCTCCGGAATTGATAAAACAAATTTTTTGACATCTAAGGACGCTAAAACATGAATATATGTAAAACCTGAGCGGGTGATTTTTGCACGATTACAAAAATTTAATTTGGTCGCCATTTTGTTCCGCTATCTTGAATTAGTAACATAGCTTCACTAGTTAAGCCCTATACCACAATTAGTTTAAATATTCTATTATACCGCCATTTTGTTACGCCATGTTGGATTCGTACCAAAAATGTACGATTTGATTCCAACATAATACTTGATGTTTATGCAAAATTTAAAATAAATTGGATAAGTCATTTTCTATTTCTACCATAACAGTACCAGATTGGAGATGATCTGGTGTGACCCTTAATTTTTAATAAAAATTCAATCGTGTAAGTATTCTTTAAGCTATGCCGCGAACTGACATACAGACAGACATACCGACAGACGGACCGACGGAATTGATAAAACATATTTTTTGGCATCTAAGGACGCTAAAACATAAATATGTGTAAAACCTGAGATGGTAATTTTTTCACTATTAGAAACATTTTATTTGGCCATTATCCATTTTGTTCGGCCATTTTGAATTAGTAACAATTTAACTAGCTGATACCTATACTACAATTAGTTATGACACATAATTTGAAAACAAACCAATTTTCTAGCTGAATTTTTAAATATTTTATTAAGCCGCCATTTTGTTCCGCCATCTTGAATTCGTACCGAAATGCTACCAGTTGATTCCAGCGTAATACTTGATGTATTTGCAAAATTTGAGATAGAATTGATAAGTAGCTTTTTAATAATATATTTTTTTCATATTTCACTAGGCCGCCATTTTGTTTCACCATATTGTTTTTACCAAAATGTTACCAGGTTGTCCCCATATGACATATAAAACATAGTTTTTGGCATCTAGCGACGCTAAGACGTAAAGATGTATAAAACATGAAAGGTCGATTTTTTCACTATAACAAACATTTTATTTGGCCGCCATTTTGTTCGGCAGTCTTGACCTATACCGCACAAAATTTTAAGGCAATCGCACACAGACCGATGGAATTGAGAAAACATGTTTTTCGTCACCTAAGGACCCTGAAACGTGAAGATTTGAAAAAATCTCGGAGAGTGATTTTTCACGATTACAATACTTCCCTTTCACGAGGGAAGTTAAAAATGAAACATTCGCTTCAAGATAAAATTGACGTTAAATATCTCTTACTAAAAAAATGATGGTAAAAATAAACAGTAGTCTTTCTGAAATAAAAAAAAACATGTTAGTCATTGACCAGGCTATCAATGACATATCTGAAGAAATAAATGTTTTAGACCTTGGTATTAACTCTTTAATAATATTAAAAATCCAAATAAATGATATTACAGATGCTATTACATTTTCAAATTTTAATAAAATACAACGCACATTTCTCTCTTTAGATAAATTAAATAATTTAATTCAAAAGGTTAAAGATATCTATCCTCAAAATGAATTAGTTTATTTAAAAAAAAATCATCACAGCTTCTATCTTTTCTTGCCATTCAATTAATATTTGAAAAAAATTAAAATATGTTCCTAATACATTTTCCAATTTTAGAAACTACTACTTTTAAAATATATTTAATTTATCCCATTCCAAAAATCTTACTTTTATCCTAACTCACAGAACCGTCTCCAAACTGAAGAAGACTGTGAAGTGAGAATAATGAAATTGGTCACCCTAGACTTAAAGAAAATCGAGCATTTAACAGCTAAATTTAATACACAACAAGAAATTATTATTCCAAACTCAGACCTGTTGGAAGTCAAAACTTGGCCTATATGATACAGGTACTAATATATATTGCAATTTCAATCTTCATGTTTTTGGGAATAACATGGTATTACAGAACTTGTTATCCCTATCCACATCCTTTGCTGCTTAAGAAGTCCAAAAAAGAAACTATGGGAATGGAGGAGTCACATTAGCCCTAGCCATTCCAGCTCTAAGGTTCCATCTTACAGGGGAGGAGTTACATGTTCCCAGACAAACCACAATAGCACTGCACCGTTCACTAATAAACTATGAAATAATGAAGTGTTAGATACTATTCATTCTTTATCTTTTTATACCGTACTATAATATTTAACGATAACTGTCGAATTTACTATAGATTGGATTTTTACCAAACTTTATCTTTTACTACCGAACTTTATCTCTATTGATAATTAAGGATTTTCGCAACTAATGTAATTCTTATGTTTTATCAATTTACACCAAGGTTTATCTATTAATTTACTATAAAAAGCCAGGGATTCATATAATGTTAACTTAGTAATTACCTGCTGTTCTTAAACTGAATGTCCGAATTAAATCCCTAAACGCAAGTCGACGAGTAATTTTATTAAGTTCAAACAGTTTTTGCGTGAATTTTTCAAAAACTACGAACCTCAAAAACGTAATTGAGGGAGATGTGTCCTCCTTTGACTGCACCACATCTCAAGCTATTTATGCTTAATCCGTTCTGTGGGGCATAAAATGCAACTATTGCTCGAATCTGTTGATTTTTGCTCAAATAAAATTACAGATTTCGAGTGCCACTTGCAAAACTTAAATGATTTATATAAAAGAACCGAAGCTTTAAAAGTAGAGAACGGTATACTTAAAAGGGAAGTTGCTCAGCTGGCAGAATAAATAATTTGAAGCAGTTTAATCGTTCATATAATATCCGGAAAACAGTCAGGGTTTCAAACTTAAAGAAATGTCTAATAAGTTTTTGGTAAATGAACATTTGCATCCTAACAAAGTTATTTTTAAAACAAGCCCGCAAAACGGCTAAACGTAAAGATTTTAAAGTTGTGTGGATTCAGAATAACAGTGTGCTTTTTAGAAAGGCCGAAATTATATGCATTTTTAAGTTGTGTGGTATTTGCGTCCTATCTTAGTAAAAAGGTTGAAGATTTTTCGGGAATAGCCAACGGTAGTTATGGTAAAATCTTATTATTTATTGACAAGCAACGTTTTGATGCCTTTGTTGTATCTTCTTTCGGTCACGTAATAGTTTGAGATTTAACGAGGGGTAAATCACAGTTGAAAATGTGTGCACCATAATTTCACTTTCTACAGGGTAATTCCACTCTTCTACATAGTAATTCCACTTTCTACACTGGAATTCCAATTATTTGTACACATCTTCTATCTATGGCTTACCCCTTGAGATTTAACAACTACATTAATTACATTAATAATTTTAAGTATTAGATAAAAACACTAGTGATCATTCGAAGAAAGTTGCTGTGCCAACGAAACAGATGTCATCTTAGATAATATACAAGTGAAAATCGAAAATGAGTGTTTTTATCTAATAATTATTATTATGGATTTTCATCAAGTAGGAGCCAAAACGATCAAGATCGATCATTTTATTCAAAAACGGTCTCAACCATGGAAAATGTAAGAAATACTTTAAAAGTAATATCTGCACTATCCTTGATTGGGTCCATATTTGAATAAAATTATTGCTGTAACTAATGTACTGATCAAATCCTAAAGAATTACGTAGACTGAAGAGTTTGCAATTAAGGCATCGAAACGTTGCTTGGTAATAAATAAGATTTTAGCATAACTACGGTCCGTTACTCCCGAAAAATCGTCAATCATGAGGTTTTAGGGTTCAAAAATTTCATGCAGGGGCACTAATTCCCATAAAATTTAAAAATTTGTTTTATTTTTTCACAGTGGCTCTGTTCGTAGTATACCAGAATCCCCAAGGTGTAAGAAAAAAACTGAAAGATTTAAACAAAATCTATATGCCAATAATCCTGAAACTTTATGGGTTACTTGTGCTAAATTTGAGGGCGGCGAAGTATTTATCCCAGTAAAAAGTGGCTATAACGCCGTTTCGGTTCCAGAATACCAAAGCGATGCTGATGATAAGTTGCATGGTTTATAATAAAGATCAGTCATTGTTCAAGTCCTTTTGCTCCGGAAGATATACACCACCCATGTATAGGCTTTCCTTTTTATGTAGACTAGCATAAAACTTGTGAATAGAATTGCGATACATATTTTAACTTTAAAGACGCAAATTACCAAATAATTAGATTTTAATAACAAACCTCTTAATAGCTGTTTAGCTATTTTTTCCGATAACTACAATCTTTCTTTAAAGAATATCGCTCACCGGCGACAATAGTGGCACATCCCAAAAAACGCAATTTTGTATTAATGAGTATATTAAGATCAGAATTTTATGCCTTATGTGGCAACAAGGCTGGCATAAAGTTAGTTCGCATGAATTTTCCAAGATGGCGCATGAGCCACTTAAGAATTTTGCGAATTTCGTTTATTCGCTGCAGCATCACCGGCACCTTTTAGTATGCCTTTGACTTTTATGGAGAACGTTTCTTTGTGTTTGTGTGCAACGGTGGCACTAAATTAAAATTACAATAAGTTAGATCTAAGCAATAGCGACACATTTCGGTTTGTGCCGGTATAGATTTTCCGTTTGCATTAATTTTACTTTAATGTGCCAATATAGACTACGCATTTTGCTTCTTTTTTTTAAATGTGTCACGATAGACTATACATTCCATTTGTTTTCCTTAGTTGTGCCAGTATAGCCTTTTATTTATTATTATTTTTGTTAAGTTTTACCCATATGAACTTTTTGTTTTTCTTTTCTTTTTTAGTTGCACCATAAGCTTGTAATTGGATATTTTCTTTACATTTTTTTTTGCACTGACAAGCAAATAATTATATTTTCAATATGGATAAAAATTTACAAGGTAATCGAGGGAAGCAGATGCTATCAATGGTGGGAATTAGGTAAGGTATTTTTAAAGTTGTATTTTTCCGATTATTCTATATTCTGAAAAATTTGCAGATTGGAGAAGATTGGTAATGACAAATTACAATGGAAAGTGTCTAGTTTAAATAGGATCCCAATTTCAAATCCCGAAAAAAACCTTAGTGATAATGTGAAATTATGAAATTTTTACTTTGAACCCAAAAATAATATAAGGCGTTTTTGTTTTTGCAAAATACAATCTGAAATATCAATAGATCAGGAAGTACTGCTCAAGTTACAGATAATATACTAGATGATCTCGAAAGTAAAGTTATTGTCTTCAACACAAACATAATATAAACGGTTTTTTGCAGAAGCTTTGCCAAATACAATCAGCAGGAGCAACAGATCGGGAAGTGTTGCTTAAGTTACAGATAATATATCAGATGACTTAGTGAGTTTCTCTAATGATAAAGAACCTTATTCATCAGACGACTCAATTCGAGATCCTGATTATTTATGCGATTCCGGTCCAAGTTTATTTACATTAGAGAATTCGTCAAATAATGAAAACACTGGTCATGTCGAACAAAACACAGATAAAAAGAAAACAAGAAAAAGAAAGGCGGTACCTAGTGAATGAAAAAAAAATCATGCTAAGCATCTGAGAAACACTGGGAAATCGTATAATACGTTAGGAAAAGGATTAGAAATACCTGAAAGGCATATAAAACCACCTTGCAATGATACTACATTCAAACTACAATGTAGTACTAAATTCACCGAAGATGAAAAACTGGAATTATTCAGAAACTATTGGGCAATGGCAGATATTGTTAAACAACGCACATATATTTCAACTTTAATGCAAGAAGTCAACCCAAAATACCCCCTCGAGCTGACGGCAGATCTAATAACCATGCATTTTACTTCCCAAAAGAAAACAGAAAAATAAGAGTTTACAAACTTTTTTTTATTGCTACACTGGACATTAGCAGCCGTTGTACTCGAACAATAAAAGCTAAAATCAAGGATTGTAATTTAAGAGCAGATAACAGGGGGAAACACAATAATCATAAAGAAGTATCCAGTGTCATTAAAAATGGTGTACGCACACACATTTCTTCCATCCTAAGAATTGACAGCCATTATACCCGGGCTCACAGTGAAGAACTTTATATAGAAGGGAGTAAGACCATTGCTCAGTTGCACCGGGATTACAAATCCGGCTGCCCAGACCAAGGAAGACTTTTTGCTAACCTTACCATGTAGAGAAACATTCTTAATCACGAATTAAACATAGCTTTCTTTGTACCAAAGAAAGATCAATGTCAAACGTGTGTGAAAATAAATGAAATAAGGCGTGCTAGAACACCACTTGCAGCTTTTTGTAGTTTTGAGTTAAAAAAGGTCTACAACAAGCCGATACCAATCACCCAAAAAAAAATGAGGACTTAATGTTTTTATTAAGAAATAAGGCAATCATTAAAAGTTTTGTTTGAAGTTCACTATTCAAATTATTTTAGTCATAAAACATTAAACTCTGCATTAAACATGTATGTATTATTTTGGTTTTTTTTAGTATTATTCCAAATAAATTCCACTAACTGTCTGTTTTATTAAATAAATAAACTAAATAATATAACCACGTAACAACCATTTAGATTACTTCCAAATCGTAATAATTATGTTTTTTGTTAAAATTTATTTCTTCAATAGTGACACATTTTAAAAATGGGCGTTATATACTATATTTTTTGCAAAATGCATTACAATTTCTTAAACAAGGTTTAAAAACTAATAAGTAAGCAAAGCAAGAATTAAAATCTTTATTCAAAATGTAATTCTTTAATACAATTTAAATTATTAGAATCTAAAATCTCAATTTACTCGCAACGGTTAATATTGAGAGGTGCCACTATTGTCGCCGGTGAGCGATATGTACAAATGTTTTACAAATTAAATATTTTCCAACTTTTTTTTTCTTACATTGCAATAAGAGCTCTCAAGAAAAAAATAAAATTCACAAATTTGCAAATTCAAAAATATAAATGATGATATTTTATTTCAAACTTTTAGGGAACGGTGTAAATCTTTGATTAAAATACCAGAAAAAACAAGAAGATGGTTAATTAATAATCCTGAAAGATTTTGGAACTATGCCTCTGCAAAAAAATAGCTGACAAACTAATTTTTGCAACTAGATTCATTGAGGCGACAAAGATGTAAGAAGTGAATCCGATATTGCCGATTTGTTCGTATTTGATAGTATTTTTTGAGTCTAAGGTATTACTTTAAGCAAAGTTGCGTTTCTCAGACTTCTAACAATTTTCAGACTATTGCTTTAGCAGAAAATAAAGTCATAGAGGCCTTGCCGGAGTTTGATTCTAAAAAAGCTACCGGTCCAGATTAGTTGCCCCTTTTTTAATTACACCTTTTAAACTTTAACACTGCTTTTTAAATATTCTCTTACAGTAGCTGAAGCGGGTAGAACGAAAGCTGTTATGTTGCAATTTTAAAAATCGGTCAGAAAATTACAAATCACAAAGTACTGGAAAAAACAGTAAAAAATACTTCAGTACCCAAAAAAATTTCAGATCAATAATAAAGCCTGGGTTATAGATTGAAAAAGTTATAGTTATAGATTAAAAACGTATGCGCTTTGCGTCGCCCTTGGAACTAACCTTACTTTAATGTTCATATTTATCGCCTTTTTGTGTAATGCAATTTTGTCTTGCTAGTTTTTCAGTTTATGTGCGTTTTTTTAATTTGCTGAACATGGATAATAAAAATCAAAGTAATGATGCCTAATAAAGACTAGGGATTGTGGATATATTATTGTGTGTCGCAGTTGTAGTTATTTAAGAGAAGGCGGCAAAGAAAATGGCGAATTCGGCGTGTTAATTGGGGTGGAAATACTAAACACTCCTACAAGCATTTTCTTAAAATTAAAGACAATGACCCCAAGCAGTTTTTTTAAATAGACGAGGATGTTATGTGTATAGATTAATGTAAAATTGATTACGAAGGACGAACGTTTTAAAAGACCCTCTAAAATGCAGCAATTTCATTGGTTGCAGCTTAACGCAACCGTCGTTTTTCGCCGGCCGCTTTCATCAAAGTTAAAGATCACCATTTTTTCGACGGTTAGCGGAAACTTAAACAGATGGCGGCAAAAATATAACCGTACCCACTGCTTCGCGTTAAGTAAACTTCAAGGACAGTGCAAACTGCGACGCAAGATGCAAACGTTTTCAATCTATAACCCAGTCTTTATGCATTCGAACATACCCCCATCTTTTTATGAATTTTAAATATACAAATATACGTCAAAGTTGACATCTCTGCGCTTGAAGCGCCTCTAACGAATGACCGCATAAGCTTTAAAACCATCCTTTCATCCTTAGATACACTGTGTGTTTAATCTAAGCTCTCATGTGCCACTTAAGTTTGCTTTCTAAAAGAGGCTGTTTTGTGTGTATTGTGTTGATATTGACTTTTTCTTTATGACTTTTAGACAAATGAAAAATATTTCAAAGAAAATTTAAGATCGCAGATATAATATTTGTCTGGCACACCTATAATATCGAAATATTTAATTTTTCTTCAGATAGATAAATTTCTGCTTTTAGGCTGTAAGTCTAAACTAACTAACTAAGTTATGTTATTTTTAACCCTAAAATGTTGGTATTCTTTTTATACAGAATACATTAATATGAGTTTCTATCCAATATCCCGAAAGCTTAAATGTTAGGCCGGAATATTGGGTGACCATCTTAATGACCTTATGAATTAGCGTGGATACTGTATTTAGATATATTGGAAAATACAATCATTACAAGAATCACACACAGTATTGAAATATATATATATATATATATATATATATATATATATATATATAAACATTGCGAAGAAAATCAACTTTTGCTTCAACAAAATGGGAACCGACTGAAAGATTTTTCGGTTTATGGGTTTGCAGAAAAAGGGTATTTGAGATTTTAGCAGCACTACCCAATTTGTTACAATTGGATTCCAGTTGGTGTGTGAGGAAATCACAAACCTGGAATTTATGTTACTCCACCCGATTCATTGAAGGTGTTACAGCATGAGTTTTTAAAGGAATGCTACCAAATAACTTTTAAAATGCTTCATAATGCTCGAGGATAATTTGGACGCAATTTTTATTATTGCAAGTATGCTGGTGGGGGTCACTACCAATATTTAATAAATTAGTACGTACGGTGCTTATTATTTTTATAAAGTGCGAATCTTTGGTGGTTAGTAAACCAAAATAACAATACGGTACAATAGAAGAGAATATTTAATCGTACCAATTTTTAATTAAAATTATAGTCACCTTCACCCCCTCTTGATAAAAATGATGCCTTAAAAGTTGCTTCATTCTTTTTAAAATTAAATTAAATAAAAAAATAATTCACTTACATAGTCTTAGATTTAAATAAGGTTAAAGTGATTAAACATAAACTTCCCACATAAATTATCGAATGGGTAAAAAAGAACGTCAATTTCAAATGGCTATATTTTCCTTGTAGGGCCAAAATTTCTTAGCTTCTCATTTCCGTTCCTAGGCCCAAAAAGTATATATAAATTAACCTTAGAGATTAAAATTCTTGTGATTTTTAAAGAGTAGTGTACCACAGGTATTAACACATTATATTGAGTTTACTATTTTTGACAAGAGTAATCTAAATCTATACCTTTTGAATTGATAAATGTAACGGATGTCACCTGTCTCAAACTTATAAATAGGTATTATCCAGTAATTTTATGTTAAAGGCAAAAACCAATGTTTAAATTTTTGAGTTTTTATTGTCAAACCTAATGAGAACTTCAATTTTCTAAACATTCATACTCGGCTAAATCATAATAAATGATCTACACGTCTTCAAAGTCATGTCCCTAAAGTACGACTTAACGGCGAGTTCTCCCTAAATTGGTACATATTTCATAACTTTGGTAGCGCGTTAAACAGTTTTACAATATGGCTGATGTTGTGATTTGTGGTGTGTTTACTTCAAATAAATCAGGAAAGTTTTTGATTATAGAAATTCTTATGGTTGGTATAAAATATTCAAAATGTTTTTATGTTGTAGCAATGGTCACAGGCTATATACGTTAATGGCACTTATAAATTATGGTTTGTTGAGTAAAACTGATAACCCCATGCAGTCTATTGAAATATTTCCCTTTACTTTACGCAACCTCTTAGCTAAAAATGGCGGGAAATTTTAAATTTATATCTTTTTGTAACGGGCGGCGGTACAACTGCTAAGTGTGACCGCCGATTTTAAAATGTGCAAAAAAAAAAGTTACTCTAGTAGTATATAAAACAAGTTTCATAAACACAGTTACCACAAGCTATAGACAACTATGTTTACCTAGATAAAAAATTATGGAGCTTAATTTTTTGATTCACCAAAGTTGTGAAATTTTTCGTTCTATACTATACCTGTAAGGTAATCTATTTGTCAGATAGTTAGGAGCTTCAACAGATAAACTATGGACCAACAAGAAAAAATGTTTAAACTTAAAATACGTTTAAAACAATATAGAGAAAAGGCGTCAAAAATAAGGGAAGACGAAAATAAAAGACGTAAAATGGAAAAACAAAGATTACAAGACCAAAGAAGAGATGTGAAACTTAGCTCTAAAATTAAGAAGACTTTGAGCTCCAACAGTGGCTCTAATACCAAACAAATATCTACCAATAGTGTTGAAGAGGTGGAAGCACAAAAAACAAATACGGAGAAAACAAATTTAATTGAAAATGTTGATCCAATGGACGAACAAAAAATCCTAGAAGTAAACAAAGAGAATAATGAACCATCTATGAAACAGAGCACTCACAAAAATCCAACCAAAAAACCAAAGAAGAAAAACCTATCAGACCAGGGATTGGCAGACAAACGATTAAAGCAAGAGAGAGACAAAGAAAGAGGCGAGCTAAGATATCAAAGGAAGATAGAGAAAAGCAACGCGACTATAATCGAAAACATAAAGAAAGAAAAAAATCTGAAGAAACATGGAAATATAGAAAGGGCATGAGTGCGCAGGAAAGACGAAAAGATGGGATGCTGGTGAGGGACAGAGTTAGACGCTTTAGAGAAAAGAAAAAAGGGAAATCTCGCTTAAAAAAATTCATGGAAAGTGACACCCCTCCAAACTTATGAGTAAATGACGTAATCGATATACCTTCACAATTGGAAGAAAGATAAAAAAACCTAAATCCTTCGAAAGTGTGCCGACTTTATAAAACTAACTGAAGACTAATTTCTCTTCAGAAGCAAGCAAGAAATGTGAAACATTAAAAAAACGCTATTATCGCGAAAAAGTAAAAAATAAGTGGTCTATCGCCAAACACTCTTATAAATAACTTGGCAGAAGGAAAACCAGTCCCTAAAGGAGTTCGAAAACGCCTCATATTTACTGAGACTGTAACTAAAACTTTGTTAAAGAAAAAAGAGGAAATTAAATACAATCCCACAGAATTGGAAGCTTTTCACAATATAATTTCTCATAACGTTATAAGAAAAAACAAAGTGGATATAAATGCCTCACCACTTATAAGTCTAAAAATCATGAAAAAAAGGAATAAATAAATAAATAAAAGGAAAACAACTTCTAGGCAATGGAAACGTCGAGTTCTATCAAATTCAGTCTATTTGAAATTTTCTTTCAAAAGGATATAAATTCAAAATTTTAATAAAGTTTAGACCATGTAAATGTCATTTTATTTTAAGTTTTGACAATACAAATACAAAGTTTTTGTTTTAATACATATATTTTCAACAAAAAGTAGTTTTGTAACCACTGTAGCAACCTTTGTAACATCTGTAACTACAATGTAACAACTGTCACGCTCCGTAACTTCGGTCACATTCATAAAATCTAAGAAAAATTATATATTTTTAGTAAATACATACACATTCTTGGTAATAACTTTTTCATACTTGCTTGCTACTATTAACTTAAAATGAGATTTTCATCCCAATCATCTGTATTTCAAAAAATGGTCACGAAACACCCGGAAAAATTAAAAAAATATAAGTATGTATAAACATGAGAAAAATTAAATTTTATCATATAATCTAATAACTCTACATTTGTATGTTCAATAATGATCTTAAAAAATAATGCCTTGAGTTTAAAATCGATGATTTCATCAGCAAAAATAAGTGACCACCGTTACGTTTTTTTATTGAGTATGGTTAAATTATAACATAATATCAAATCTACTAGTTGAGCGCGGATACATATTGTTTATGAAAGTTATTCATAATAAGTTTAAAATAAACAAAATTTTAGTAATTTCGCTAAAAAAAAAAGTTGATTTATTTTTTTTATAAAAAATGGGAAGCTAAGAAATTTTGACCCTGTAAATAATCCAATCAAGATAATTTTTTGTGGCGAGTAGATAATTTCTTTATCTTTTTAGCACGGTATATCGCTCAGCGGCGACAATAGTGGCACATCTCGAAAAAACGCAATTTTGTATTAATGAGTATATTAAGATCAGAATTTTATGCTTTATGTGGCAACAAGGCTGGCATAAAGTTAGTTCGCATGAATTTTCCTAGATGGCGCATGTGCCACTTAAGAATTTTGCGAATTTTGTTTATTCGCTGCAGCATCACCGGCATCTTTTAGTATGCCTTTGACTTATATGGGGAACGTTTCTTTGTGTTTGTGTGCAACAGTGGCATTAAATTAAATTTACAATGAGTTAGATCTAAGCAATAGTGACACATTTCGGTTTGTGCCGGTATAGATTTTCCGTTTGCATTTATTTTACTTTAATGTGTCAATATAGACTACGCGTTTTGCTTCTTTTTTTTAATGTGTCACGATAGACTATCCATTCCATTTGTTTTCCTTAGTTGTGCCAGTATAGCCTTTTATTTATTATTATTTTTGTTAGGTTTTACCCATATGAACTTTTTGTTTTTCTTTTCTTTTTCACCAAAAGCTTGTAACTGGATACTTTCTTTACATTTTTTTTGCACTGACAAGCAAATAATTATATTTCCAATATGGATAAAAATTTATAAGGTAATCGAGGTAAGCAGATGCTATCAATGGTGGGAATTAGGTAAGGTATTTTTAAAGTTGTATTTTTCCGATTATTCTATATTCTGAAAAATTTGCGGATTGGAGAAGTTTGGTAAGGACCAATTACAATGGAAAGTGTCTAGTTTAAATAGGATCCCAATCCTAAATACCGAAAAAAACCTTAGTGATAATGTGAAATTATGAAATTTTTGCTTTGAACCCAAAAATAATATGAGGCGTTTTTGTTTTTGCAAAATACAATCGGAAATATCAATAGATCAGGAAGTACTGCTCAAGTTACAGATAATGTCCTAGATGATCTCGAAAAAACTGTACGAGACATTAGTTATAAGATTACGACTATTGAGACTGAAGGTAAAAATGTAAAACTTTTGTTTTCAACACAAACATAATATAAACGGTTTTTTTGCAGAAGCTTTGCCAAATACAACCAGCAGCAGCAGCAACAGATCGGGAAGTGTTGCTCAAGTTACAGATAATATATCAGATGACTTAGTGAGTTTCTCTAATGATAAAGAACCTTATTCGTCAGACGACGAATCAATTCGAGATCCTGATTATTTATGCGATTCCGATCCAAGTTCATTTACATTAGAGAATGCGTCAAATAATGAAAACACTGGTCATGTCGAACAAAACACAGATAAAAAGAAAACATGAAAAAGAAAGGCGGTACCTAGTGAATGGCATATAAAACCACCTTGGAATGATACTACATTTAAACTACAATGTAGTACTAAATTCACCGAAGATAAAAAACTGGTATTATTCAGAAACTATTGGGCAATGGCAGATATTGTTAAACAACGCACATATATTTCAACTTCAATGCAAGAAGTCAACCCTAAATATCCCCGTCGAGCTGATGGCAGATCTAATAACCATGCATTTTACTTCCCAAAAGAAGAGTTTAAAAACTTTTTTTTATTGCTACACTGGACATTACCAGCCGTTGTACTCGAACAGTAAAAGCCAAAATCAAGGATTGTAATTTAAGAGTAGATAACAGGGGGAAACACAATAATCATAAAGAAGTATCCAGTGTTATTAAAAATGGTGTACGCACACACATTTCTTCCATCCTAACAATTGACAGCCATTATACCCGGGCTCACAGTGAAGAACTTTATATAGAAGGAAGTAAGACCATTTGCTCAGTTGCACCGGGATTACAAATCCGACTGCCAAAACCAAGGAAGACTTTTTGCTAACCTTGCTATGTAGAGAAACATTCTTAATCACAAATTCAACATAGCTTTCTTTGTACCAAAGAAAGATCAACGTCAAGCGTGTGTGAAAATAAATGAAATAAGGCGTGCTAGAACACCACTTGCAGCTTTTTGTAGTTTTGAGTTAAAAAAGGCCTACAACAAGCCGATACCAATCACCCAAAAAAAATGAGGACTTAATGTTTTTATTAAGAAATAAGGCAATCATAAAAAGTTTTGTTTGAAGTTCACTATTCAAATTATTTTAGTTATAAAACATTAAACTCTGCATTAAACATGTATGTGTTATTTTGGTTTTTTTTAGTATTATTCCAAATAAATTCCACTAACTGTCTGTTTTATTAAATAAATAAACTAAATAATATACCCACGTAACAACCATTTCGATTACTTCCAAATCGTACTAAATTATGTTCTTTGTTAAAATTGATTTCTTCAATAGTGACACATTTTAAAAATGGGCGTTATATACTATATTTTTTGCAAAATGCATTACAATTTGTTAAACAAGGTTTAGAAACTAATAAGTAAGCAAAGCAAGAATTAAAATCTTTATTCAAAATGTTATTTTTTAATACAATTTAAATTATTAGAATCTAAAATCTCAATTTACTCGCAAAGGTTAATATTGAGATGTGCCACTATTTTTGCCGGTGAGCGATATGTTTGATGCATCCTGGTTGTACAGGAAGGGCAAAAAAATACAAGAACATGTAACTACTTTACTACATTTAAAATGGACCGGCTGATAAAATTTTCATTTTATGAATGTCCTGAGTGAAGTTTCTATGGAGGTACTTGTTGTACCAAAAACTCCGCCATCTGGTTGATAGTAAGAGAACGATGACATTTTTTCGAAAATTATTTTTATAATTGCGCGTAAAAAAACACGCCTCTCTTTGAAATTTTTGCCATTTTTGCTTTAATGAAAATTATCGCGAATTTTGCCGAATTTGACAGGGTGGTTCAAAATTTTTACAAACTTAATACCGTTGAAATAATACAGGGTATCACTCCCTGTAGTTTCAGGGTATTTTGACAAATTTTACCCGTTCCTAGCTTTTTTAGTAGAATCGTACAGGTATCAGTAATCAGTTTCTTATCGTTGACTAATTTGCCTCTTTAGAATTTTATCACTTTTGTTTGCCTCCGTGTATCTTAAGTCACCTGTACCTACTTATTTTCACAATTGAGCCTGCGGGTAATATTTGTCAAAATACCGTTAAATACGCTGTATTTTAGTGATACCCTTTATTATTGTCAACTTAAAGGGCATTAAGCTTAAGAAAACTTAAATTAAATTTACCAAAACTTTAAAAGTCATCATTTTCAATGGGAAAATTAAGATTGTAAAAATGTTGAACCACCTTGTATAATTCGGCAAAATTCGCGATAATTTTCATTAAAGCAAGATTTCTTCTTTCATTAAAGAAGAAGACTTAACATGGCAAAAATGTCAAAAAAGACCGTAATTGAAAAAAAATAGTTTTTGAAAAATTGTCATCTCTTTCTTACCATCATCCAGATGGCGGGGTATTTGGTACAGCCAGTACCGCCATGGAAACTGCACCAGAGACATTCTTAAAATGAAAATTTCATTCACGGTGTACGTCAGTTTTGAATGTAGTAAAATGTATGTGGTCCCGTATTTTTTTGCCCCATCCCCTCTTATGTTCAACAAAGCCGGGATAAGTCAAATATATAAAAAGATAAAGAAATATAGTCAAACAAACTGACAAATTTTAAAATTTTCAAATCAATTATTTCCAATTATTTAACGTTTCTCGAGTTTCTTCATGAGTCCCGATAGGATGAAAGTATTTGTACAACTACTATGTGTCTATAAAAACTTAAGGGGAATGACATAATTTCTTATGCTTGCTTAAATAATATTGGGTTTCGGTAAACTTTGTTGACACTCTTAAATCTTGTTTATTTTTGTTTCTTTTTGTTTTTATTCACCATTCTAGCAGTCCAAATTGAGAAAATGTGTGGAAAACTCTCATCAGCACTCAAAATTTACTTTAAGATGTAATTATTATACAAATCAAAGGTAATTTTGATTTCAAACATCTTTCCGACTATTCCTCTCGCCATGCTTGTTTTTAATTTGATGTGCGACGTTGCCATATTCATAATTAAAGAAATACCTATACACGTTATGATACACGTAAAACTAATTTTTTTTATAACATAACTTATAATTAGTACAAATGCGGATTAGGTTAGGTTAAGATTGGTTAGTTTTTCTGTAATGAAAGCGCGTGGTAGCGCGCAAACCCAGTTCCGAGTCTATATTGAAAGGAGTATGTTTCTGTAACAAAAACTATATTGTTAGGTGAATCTGTCCCATTAACGTTAAGTTAGCCCAGGTTCGTCAATAAAACCTTTAATAAAACTATAATAATAACAATAAATAATTACAATTTTGTTGTCCAAATAATTTTCAATTGGTCATTTCATTTCCTTTAACAAATTGGTAAATCTAAAATATGGCAACATTGCTAAATTTTTCGTTTTAAGGCTGCCAAATTGTGACCGAGTGTGACTTAATTATTTTTTTTAGGAAAACTCTTGCATACCCCCGCAATTTTTATTTTCGAAATGTAATATTGCAAATAGGTACTTTCTGGAAAAAAAATAAAATATGCATCGTCTGTCAGGATAGTTTACCGGACCCTAATATTGTTTATATTATATATCGAAACATTCCGTAGACAGACTAGTCTACATGTTGAGGTATGTAATTTTAATAAATATTTGCTTCAATTAATTTCAAGTTAAATATTTTTTATTCAGTTGTGAAAAAGCCAAAACAGATTTTTGTTTGTTAAAGCCAAAATAAATCAATCTATAGACAATGAAATATATTGTCACTGTCATATTTAACTGAAACGATCTGAAAATCACATTTTATTTGCTGGTGCACCTTTAAACACAACCATTTATTACTTACTCTGATATTTTTTGAATTCCTAATTGGTACATGAGTCACCATAGTAATGTTGTGTCCTCTCCCCGCAAGCACGTGGAACATATCACTGAAAACATCATAATGGCTCTTTCCAGGATGTCCGAATATAACCAAAATATTATATGAATAACTTAAATTTATATTCAAAAGTATACCGAAAAACCCTAAAATCACTACTCGGGCAAACATTGTGGATATATTATGTCTATTTGAATGTTACATTTAAGAACGAGGAATGTCTCAAATTTCTAATCGTTAAATAAATTTACGTACATATATCTAAAAGAGATAACGGATATAAAGTTGCATGACTTTTGATCGGATACCGTTCCAAACACTGAGTTAATAAGTGTAAAATAAAAATTCTTTCTTTCAATAGTGTAGCGGATTGTGGTATGTTTTGATTTTTTTCTTGTTTGGGATACAAGGTTACCTATATGTATAGATAAATGCTTGCAGTGACGGAACTTCAAATAATGGCCCCCCTGCAGGTTTCGACAAAGGCACTATCTACGTGTACAGAAAATAATTAAGGACTAAAAAAAGTCATTTATATTTTTACATAATCCTTTTATAGCACAAAAATTGAAACATAGGGACAAAAAATAATTAACGAATAACAAAAACTAAGGCACCCCCTCTGGAATGCGTATAGTAGTTCCGCCAATGAATAGTTATTAGAATAATTGCGTGAATTATAAGATTTTCATAATCAAAGTAAATTTAATACAAAAAAAAAATCGGTAAATTTCCTTTACCAGGAACTTTTCTTGTTATGAGTCTTTCCCTCTATTAGGAGTATAGAAACTTAAAATCAATTGAATAAGAAGAGTTTTTTTACGTTGATTTCATTTGGCCACCATTTTCATTCGCCATCTTGAATTCGTATCACAAATTTATCAGTTTATCTCTAAATGCTTGCACACCATTTAAAATCAATCTTCTAAATAGTTTTTTCAGGCTGGTTTTTTAAATACTTTATTATTCCGTCATTTTGTTTTGCTATCTTGTATATTGGATTCATACCAAAATGTTGCCGGTTCATTTCTATATATTTTTGTGCAAAATTTGAGGTAAATTAGATAATCAGTTTTTTCAGTAATAATTTTTTAACGTTTCATTAGGCCGCTATCTTGTGTCTTATTGAATTTTTACAAAAATATTATCAGGTCATCCCCATATGACCATTAATTTTTGACCAAAATTTGAAGTCGATCGTGTAAGTAGTTTTTAATGCCACGAACAGACAAACAGACCGGCGGAATTGATAAAACACCTTTTTCGGCATCTAGGGATGTCAAAACCAATACCAAGACTTGACTCTCAAGACCAAAACTAAGACTGCGTATCAAGACTCTTGTCTTGATCTTGGTCTTGAAACTGGAATTAGACACGATTGTTCCATCGTCACCGAAAGTATCTGGGATAAAAATTGTTCATCAACAGTTTAAAATCATAATGGTAAATTTAACCTAAAATGCGTAGATTAACAATTATTTGACACTAAAAATTATATATATTAGAGCTATTATGATGCTGTCCCATTTACTTTCGGTGACGACGGTAGGTACCTGCACTGACAATCCTATAAGAAATACTCATATATAACAAATAAAGTTTCGTATAGTTTTACGAATCCCGGAAATGTACTTGCGAAATCCACTGTTGCTTTTGAAGTCCAGCTGGCCAAGAGACTGAGGATATTATAATAAGTATTAATAATGAAACTACTGAAATCGGGAATGAAAACGAATATGAGGCAATTTTTTATAATCAAGACCAAAACCAAAAGTTTAAGACCAAAGCCAAGACTGAGCTAAATCTTGTCTTGATCTTGACCCACACCAAGATCAAGACCAAGACCGTAATTATTTTCAGACCAAGACCAAGTTGAGGCAAGTCTTATCTTGGTCTTGGTCTTGCGAATCATTACTCTAGAATTGTTTTATGATAAATCGTATCAAATGCTTCTAATAACTTTAAATAGCTAATGGGGTCTTCTGTTGATCTTCGTTCTATAAAACCGAACTGGTGATGTGAAATGAATTTATGTTTGTATACAAAATTTAGTATTATAGCATTTATAATTGTTTCTATAATTTTAGATATCTTTGACGATAATGGGCGATAGTTTCTTGTTTCTGTCCTGTCTCCCGTCTTAAATATTGGTTTTATAATCCCTGCTTTAATTAAAAAATATGCCCCAAATATTTTTGCTCGGGGCACTTACTAATTATATTAAATATAATAGGCTGGATAAGAAAAAGTTTTTAAACTTTCTGCTCTTATCTAATCTAACCCTAAAGATTTTCTTGTTTTCGAGGTGTTTATAATTTTAACTTAACTACGTCTTCTTTCTCGGTTTCAAACAAAAACATAGTATGGTTGACACACTGAGTATTGTCTTGAAAATCATCCGGAACTGCAATATTACTTGAATATCTTTCACCCAGATCAGTAAAAAATCATTAGACGTGTTTGTTATAACTTGCTGACCTATAACTTTGTCTTGAATTTCTGCTTTGATTTGACCTAATAAATCTAAGTACATCTTTCCCCCATATCCCATTTACACAAGTTGTTAGATTTTTTGATGATGATTTATTTTTTACATATTTTGTACTCTTTTTTATTGACGTATATAGTTTTTTTCACTCTGTACATATTTTTATGTTATATAAATAAGTGTGTGATGTTATGATATGATATGTCATTCAGAAGATTTCTCAGTTTTTTTATATTCTGCGAACTTTTTGCTAACTGGTAATTGTGTGCCTTGTACTTCTTTCTAATGCGAAAGCAACTGTTGTCGCATCAAACCTCAAGTGAACATTATTATTATATTTTTGTTTAAATAAATGTTCCATAAATATATGATACAAATTTAAATTAATTTAGGGTCAATTTATATTCATCAATATTAACTTCATTCCCTAACAAATTAATATTGAAATCTACAGGAAATATGTGATTTTCAATATTAAATAGTTTTGGTCAGGAATTTGGTGACCTATACAAAGCAGTTATTGTGACATTACTTTGCTGGTAAAGAATATCTAAAACAATGGCTTTGAATGAACTTATATTAATTAAATTGTAACTATAATTTTAATTTTTTGTTTACATATAATTAAGCTTTGGCAAGTGTTAACAATTACTTTATTGTAAATAGTATCATATCCTTTAATACAAAAACAATCAAAAATTGCTATTTGATGTATTTCATTTAGGACCACAACATCTAAGTTAAGCTTTATTTGACATAAGAAATTTTAAATGAACAAAATGTGTGTTAATTCCTCTTATATTTGTGTGCAGTATTTTTAATTTTCTTTCTCTTTAAGGATTAATGTAAGGTGGATTTTCTATACTGATTGCCTCAACCTGCACATTAAAATATTTATAAAATAAAATTATATAATGAAACTATAAAAAAAAAGTCAGTGCTGTGTACTGACAAATGTTCAAAGACAAAGAACCTCGAAAGTCGTACTTACTTTTGCCTTGTGACACTCTGGGTTGTGCTTTTTTAACTTATTACTTGGCACAATAGGGGTGTTCCTGGTTTCTGAAGTTATATTAGTTTTTGTTTGGTTTTTGAGACTTTGATTTCTACAATGTTTCCTTTATTTACGTTTATGTCAATATGCTTTACAAGTATCTGGTAGGGCCTCTCCTTGTAGCGTTTTGTGTTGCGGGTGCGCTAAATGATTGTCTTCACGGAATAGTAAATAATTCAAAGTCCGAGTTTTCGTGTTTTTCACCTATTTTTCTTTCTCTTCCTACACGTTGTTCATACCTGTATATTTAAATAGTAATTTGAATCTTATTTCCTCTTATATACGCTCCTAGGCTTTCCTTCTTTGCTTTTTTTAAATTATATACCAAAATTCAATTTTAGTTCTTTCTTGTTTAGACAAATTTCTGTTGATATAAGCCGGTTTTAGGAAAATTTAGTTCAACACCTATCAATTCTTTAAATTTTAAAACTGCTCAATTTGCCAAAGTTCATTTTTTCAGGCCTTTCTGGTTTGACAATTCATAGATGGCCAAATGATTCTTCCTATTTCTTTTATAAAGTTTCGAGTCATTTCTTAAGTTTACAGAATGTTTACTTAAAAAGAGCAATATGTTCCTTCACCACCAAAGTCTACTTAATAAATTGCTGCCTTGCTCTCTTTATTTCATCCTTTAATTCCTTCTTACATGAATATTTCAATTTTTAATATAATCTAGTTGAATAGCAATATCTACTATTACTTCTTTTTACTTTTGTAATTACGTGTACGTTCGTCTTTATTTGGATGTCTCTCATCCTTATCAGCATACATTAATAAATATACTCCATCGACCTTTAGTAGTAAAAAATATGTGTATTTCTATTTTTAATATTATTGTTTTGCTATTACTTATAATGTATTATTTTACATTCCACATATGTATCTAAATAGTTGTTGTGTGCACTTTTAAAAATTTAATTTGAACCATTTCTTTTTCAAAATTCAATATTCGCTCAATATCAATGAGAAATATAACAGTAAGTTACTACTTTGTCTCCTGAAAATCCAGATGAATAGGCCAGCATCTCATAGTGCCAGCAGCTAACTCAGATAAGAATTAGATTAGAACGGATTATTTAAGAGGAGTTTAGGAACTCTGAAAAAAAAATATAAAAAGTCAGTTTCTAAAAAATAGGGGATAACTCAATTTGGTAGACTGAAAAAAATTTGTGTACAAAAACAAGAACTAAAAATTGGGTCTACTAAAGAAAAACCAAAAAACCTCGGCCAATGGCTAGATGAAACGAAAAATCGACATTGGCAAGTTGCCAATTAAGCAAGGTAGGCAAAACAAAACTTCCAACTCTTCAAAATACCCAACACTGCCAAGATAGTCCAGTTCCAGAAGTGTATAACGTAGTTAGTACTATATCTGGGTCAAATTGAAGTTAGCTGATTGGCGAAAAGCGCTGCTCTTTAACCACCTTTCTCTTTGAATTTATGGACAACCTATGTAAGTACTATTGAAAAAAATATATCCACCAAGCTCAACAAACAAAGTGACAACACAGGCATAATTGCTGATACATCTGTTAAGTGTGTCAGCAATTATGCTGGTCGAATTTAGAAATAAATGGCCATTAATGAATTAATTTTCAGTATGTTTATAGATGTCGAAAGTGCTTTTGACAAAATCATATTTTCAAACATCTAGCCTATTGTTTCAGAGAGTTGTAGAGGGTGATTTCCTACGACCAAAATTTTTCCAACACTGGTGGTGAAATATACAAAACATAAAATATAATAATTCTACTGAAAATTTTGAGGGATCTTAGGAAAAATGGTGTACATTACTCGTGTCGAAGTTATCGTTTTCAAACTCATTCAATATATAAAAATATAGTTAGATGTTTGCTTGGTTATTTTTCCTGGTGAAGTAGCACTTCATCTACTTCACCTAAATAGCCGCCTCTGTTTCCTGTGTCAATTTGACTGCAGCCTCCACTCTGCTATAGAGATATTTTGGATGGTATTCCTAATTCGGTCCACTATATCGTTTCTTATAGTACGTCGAGTCGTATATACTAAATCATTTTACCTTAAGAAGTTTTCAGTAATTTTAAATATATTTGTTGTTAGTTTTTCGTTAGTTGTTAGTTCATTTTGAGTGTTTTAAAGCAAGTTAGTACTCGGTTTAATCTTTTTGCCCAAAGCAAAAGCAAGGCCTGCTCTACCTCACCCTAGCTATTTTATTGTGGAGCTTATGTGGTTATGAGACTGAGTTTTAGTTTTTTTTTCCTTTGTTAATTTTTGTTCTTAAAAGTTATACAAGATTACTAAAGTTTCTATTGGAGTCTTGTTTTTTCCAGTTTTTTTTGTTTTCCTAAAATTTTATGAGTAATTGAGGGATGAAAATAATTTCAATTTTGTCATTGTCGCTTTTTGTCCTTTACAAAATAGCAAGATTAATTTTCCAATTTGACGTTTCGGATTCGAGAGTTCATTATCAACTCTCTTAATTTAAAAGCAGATCTAGATTTTTTATTTCACTATTGAATACCCTTCATTACTATCAAACATACTGTAACATAAAAGTCATAGCGTACCATTTGATTTTTTTTAAATCTGCATTATTTAGAGAATTCCGTAACAACGCCTCCTAGTGTCCAGTAACAGAGTCATTACGGTACAGTTTATGGCTCCAAGAGCAGATAAAAAAAAGCGCTTTTTTCTACACCAAGTTGAATAAAATTGGTTCATCCAAAACAGAGAAATCTACATTTGAAAGTAAAAATATTTGACCTACCCCCACCACTTAATTTTTGAAAATAAACAAAAATGATCTGGCGCAAAAACGTGCGTGATTAGTTGAAGAATACAATGCTTATATTTTCAACATATCTCAATTATAATGATTTAAGAGAAAAATTGGCATTTACACTATTGTGTTGCTATTACTTCCACTAGCGGCCAATTTTTGAACTTGAAAATAATTTACAGCGATTTCTCTTGGCAGATTTACCTATAATTATTTTATTTCCTTAAGTTCACTGTGTATATATTGTATATTTTTTAGAAGAATTATTACAAGAGGCTGTTCCATTATCTTTGTCATAAAAATTGTTGCATCACCTCCACTCTAAAAGATGTTGCATTTTTCTTGCAGACTGACAATTTGAGGGGAACATAATAACGAAACCCAATGCTCAGGACTGAAAATTTACCGGAATGGAGTTCCGGTTCGTGAAAATATTGAATTGATTCGTTCCGGTTCTGTTAAAGTCCAAATACAAATTTGACATTTCGGGTGATAAAAAGTCAAATTTCCAGCACAGTTCAAATTTGCTGCCAACACCACGCAGTATTAATAAATACCAGAGAGAAACAGAGAGTCCCCTTTACTAAAAAAAAAATCACATTGGAACACAGATAAAAGTATTTTCAACAAATTTAAAATCAACTCGACTAGTGTCTGCCTCTAACTATGTGATAATTAGATAAATTTATTGATATGTAGGGTATTATGATAAAAAAGTTATGAAATATTTATTACTGATATATTAGGATTAATTTGTTAAATTTTTAGTTAATAACGGATATAACTATGAATTTTGCCAATCATCTCATTATATTTAATATTTATTAATGATGCCCAATATTATTAACTTTAAGCATTCAAATAAACCGGGCCCTTCAAAAACACTTAAATGGTAAAAATTTCTCAGAACAAATTTGTCATCCGGGGTTTATTAGTATTAATAATTTTTTAAGATAATCTCTGGCCCAGTGGCTATAGCGTTAAACTGTCGCTTACTAGGTCGTGGTTCGATTCTGATAGCTGGCAAAATAATACTCGGCTTATCTCATCTGTTTGTTCACCTAGGTAGACTCAGCTATAAGTAGCAACTGGTATTATTATTATCATTGTGATAAATTTGCAATATTTTTATATTTACAGGTCCAGTAGAAAATAGGTAAATCTTGACTTTTACATAATTATATCACCATCCTTACTGTACTGTAAATAATAATTAAATTTAGATAAACAGAGAACTTTTCAAAATCTTAATATTTCCTTAAAAGCTTGAGGCATGAGACGTCGTTACATTTGAAGATCAAGATTTTAAGAAAATATTCAAATTTTTAAAAGTCCTGTGTTGTTATAAGTTTAATTATTTTTTAATTTTCAATTCATCAGTGTATAAATAAATGCTCTTTTTTTTAATATTGTTTTGAATTAATTTTATTTCGTACTTTTTAGCATTATTTTTCACGCACCTTGTATAAGATATTCACGATTGGACACTATAATATTGTATAGTCATCCGGTTTATGTATATATATCAGGTCTCAGTCCATCGATAACGGGAAATGATTTAAAAGTTACTTACAAAATTTGACCTAAATATACTAACTAACTAACATACAAGTGAAGTTAAATAAAACCTTTTAAAAACGAATATTGCTATAGCATTTTTTTTTATTTTAAGCAAATAAAAGTAAACTAATATTTCGTTGCTGCACCGGTATGTTCTGTCACTGCAACCAGTCTGTTGGACATTGAATGAACAACATTCTTAGCAAATTCTGGAGTCAGGTAAGTACAGGCTTCCTGAAATTTTGCTCCTAAGTCTTTTTGGTTTCGTACCTATATTTATTTTCCTGACGAGGAAGCCCTATACATTTTCCATCGGCTTCATATCTTCGAAGGCCAAGACAGAGCTCTAATATGGTGTTCACCATCTAATCCAATACTCTTCAAACAGTTATCATGTTGATAAGTAAAAATTATTATTTTAGTAAAAAGCAATTACTGATGGCAGCATGATATTCTCCAAAACTTCCAATTCCTCTAGCACTCATCCATCCCCAAACATTTATCGTAAATCGTCCGCTGTTGTCTACATTTTGGGTAAAGCGTTCGTCAAAACAAGTTTGAGGCCATTTATATTAACCATTTTCTCGTCGGTAAATATCACTTTTCCCAAAAATCTATTCCGTTTCCATTCGCTGGTCTTTGCTAGCCTGCATTAAAACGGTTTTTTTTTGCACCAGCATGGTTACATAGTCTAGTTCACAAACTAAGACTGGTTTTAATTCCTGCAACTGCTAGTAAAAGTATGCGTGAGGGCTCCACTAGTTCGGAATGTCGTCTACAAAAATGTGCAAAAGTTTCAAACCCGCACAAAAACAATTTCAAAAGTAATTAACAAATTACGACTTAAAAAGTTTAGTCTTTTGCAAATAACTCGAAGACTATTTACATTTAGCAAATAAAAAAATGGTTCTCAAAGAAATTTCTGACAAATATAACTCACGGAACTCTATCTCTATTAGGCGGACCAACAAAACAGCTGACTGCTGTCAATATGGCTGTCGTAGGACAAACATTGTTTTATTTTATATTTAGTGCATTTTTTTGTACAGCGCCATTTTTGTCATATGTATGATGTAAACAATCATTAGAGATCTCTTTGATCAGTTTCGATTGAAAATCATAATAATTTAGCTAGATTAATTTTCGTCGGAGCACTGAAGCCAAATAGCCAACAGTCCAATTTTGGACCATCGTCTTCGGAAACGGCTACAAAATCCTCGACAAACAATATGTCCCTTTAAAGATAATGGCGAAAAAACTATTTTTCCAATCATATATCTGGATATGCGCGCACCTAAAAGAGGTATTGAACTTGTCAACTGTGTTGTAACATTTTAATTTCGTCACTACATTTTAATGCATAAAAATCCGTAAATCCGGTACTGTAAGTCTCCTATCGATGTAGTAAGGTGCTCGCGGTCTCTGCTTAGCGAAATCTTCCGCTTCATATTGAGGCAATTCACTAGTCTTCGTGTAGATGGCGCCTTAGTTTTGTTCAATTAGTAATTTTACTTTCTTCTCCTTTAAATATTTTTTCTTTCCTGTGATCCATCTCAGGGATTGGCTGATCTTTTGTCCCGATTTGGTCAGTTTGATTTTAGTAAAGTGGCACCACTGACGGATTGTCATCCCGCTACTGCTGCCTTGATCTTGTAGTGAGGTAGGTTGAGCTTCTGGTCTCTCTGGAAGGTGAAGGTTAAGTGTGAAAGTTTGTCGGCGAATTGATCCTGGTTTAAGCCAGGCCATCTTTTGGGATTTACGTCGGCAACTTAGTTAAAAAGGCTCCTATGTGTATTTAATTACGTTGTACCTTAATATTTTTGGTTGAGGAACCTTTTATTACTCCCTTGTGAGGATTTAACTGCACTTGACCACCTACCATATCCTTTTGATGGGACAAATTTTACGAAATGACTAATAAGAAACCCTTTACCATCAAATAAGGTAAGATAACCCAATTTTATATTCACTAAAATGTGATATATTTTCCCTGTACATATTTTCTTGTATTTTGCCATATTAGGCGATCTAAAACACGTGACCTGTCAAATCAAATATGGCCGGCTTAGGACATACATTTGCCAGCTGATGTTTATTTTCTTATGAAAGTTCAGGGTTATAACAGCAGTTGTGTCTCGATATTATTGCTTAATTTATATATTTTAAAGTGATTTAGTTATTAAGTGGTTTAAGAAAGGCCACTAATATATTCATAGGTACCTGTTTATGATTTGGAATGTTTTACGGCCTAGAAAGGTCGATTGCGTTTAGCTTCCTGGCTACCTGTACCTGGTCATGAAATTAGTTGATATTGGGAGCAAGCAGATGTACTTTTAGTTTAGTTCGTGTTAATTAAGAAGAGAGATAAGTGCACATTTAAAAGACTTTCTTAGTGACCTAGTAGATAAAGTGATAAAAAATTAACATGGATTTACCACAGTCTGAAAAGAGTGACTACCTTGTCCAGCTAGAGAGTGAAAAACCTGACGTTGCTCAAAGGTATAAGAACAAGATTCGTCTTATAAATTCCATTGATCCTTTTAAAATCATGGATGAAGACCTTGATAAAGACTTTGCATCCCTACCAGCTGTTCAAGCCTTTGATGTAATGACGTATTTAGTGCTAACTCATAGTTTTTACACAAAAGAGCAAATGAAAGCTTATAAAAATCTCAGTGGCTACAAGTATTTTGAGGCTGGTTTTGTTCATCTGCGTGGCATGAAAAAGGTCAATGAGCTTTCCGTTATACTTGCAAAGGTTCGACATAGTCAGCGTGCTAGGGAACGCCCTCTAAATGTGAGGGTCCTGACACAAGATAATGGAAGTATTAACACTGGCCACTGTACTTGTATGGCTGGTTTATCTGAAGTCTGTAGCCATGTTGCTGCTGTTCTATATGCAACAGAATATATTTACAACTCGCTTACTTCTACTTCATCGACTGATATGTTAGCTCAGTGGGTTGCTCCTTCTACAAAAGATGTACCCATTGTAAGATTATGTGACCTTAAGCTCAAAACAAAAAAAGCTAAAACAGTTGTCTCAGACTCTTCAAGTTTATTTAGTCCGATACCTGCCATTGAAGGCGAAGAACTTATTGAACTGTTGACAGCTTGTGAAAATGTTGGCGACGAAACAGCTCTTGCAAGAGTTATTGAACCTTTTGCATCAAGAATAGGATCAAGTATTTGTCAACCAAAACTTAAAGTGATTTATAATATTTACCAGGAGTATTATGAGTCACTCTCTTATCAGCAGTTGTGCTCAATTGGAGAGAAAATTGACCAGTCATTATCTTTTGATGATTGCCAAAAGATCTGTAAAGCCACAGTTAAGCAAATTCATTCCGAAGAATGGTTTAGGCAAAGAACTGGACGCATCACTGGTTCAAATTTTAGAAGAGCATGCAGGACATCACTTTCAAAACCATCTCTGTCATTAATTAAGAGTGTTTGTTATCCTCTAAAGTTTCTGTTCAAAACCAAAGCAACTCAGTGGGGAACAAACAATGAAAAGCTTGCTCTTCAAAATTATTTATCGTCAAATACACTTGAACACGTAAATTTAAAACTTGAAAATTGTGGTTTATTACTCAATCCAGCCTTCCCATCGTTTGGAGCTACCCCAGATAGTTTAGTGTCATGCGATTGTTGTGGAGAAGGTTGTATAGAAGTCAAGTGCCCATATGTTCTTAAAAATATGGAATGGTCAAAATACATAAACTCTAAGAACTCGTGTCTAATATATGATGGTGATGACTTTGCTTTAAACCGAGATCAATCGTATTATTATCAAGTTCAGATACAGTTGAAACTATCTGGTCTAAAGTACTGTGATTTTATAGTTTGGTCTCCAAAGAAATTCTTCCAAAAAAGAATATATTTGGATGAAGATTTTTGGAGTGCCGAATTTCCAAAAGCCCTGGATTTTCATAAAAAAATAATTATTCCTGAACTCCTAGGAAAATATTTTACGCTAGGAAGGCACATGGCACATACTTGGTGTACATGTAATCAACTCGAAGAAGATCGTCCAATGATCCAATGTGAAAACGATAATTGTAGTATCCAGTGGTTTCATTTAGGATGTGTTGGTCTCTCAGAGGTTCCAGAAACTTTGTGGACATGCGTTCAATGCAGTGAAGAAGTTCCTGGAACTTTATCAGCTGCCGTATAGATTGTATATTAAAAAATATTTGACCATAAAATTTTTGTTTGGTTCTAATTTTAGTGTGTATATATTTTTTTATCAGTTCTCTGACGTTTCTGCATGTATCTTGACATATTTTTAAAACTTTGTATTATATTTTAAATGTTATACTATTTGAAAGGATAAAAAAAAGCAAACCATAATTTTATTGCCACTTTTCTGCTCTGTAAGTTGGTCTAATCAGATTTTGAATACGATGTTTCGTCTTTCGAGACCCACCATTCACTTTATTTTTTAAAATATGGATTTTTTATTTCATTTTTGGAAAGCTTTCAACTTCCCTAAAGCAACAATGTACCACACTTATAAAGTAATTTATTTTTTCATTATGACTTCAGTTAATTATTGTTTTCCATCTCTACCTTATTGCTAAGGTTTAGGGGGTCGATCGCTTTAAAGAATGAAATAAAAATCAAGGGCTTTATTTAAAAAAATTAAATTGCTATTGTGATGTCTTGTAGAGCAGAAAAAGTTGCATTAAAAATATTATTTTGGTTTTTTAAAATCTTTTTAAATAAAGTCAGTTCTTTTTTCTAATTTAACCTACACCATATTTCTTCTGATTTTTAATTTTTAGTTAGTCTTTGTAATTAGCTCTAAGTTTCTTGTATATGATGCTAAATCATTCAATTGTCATGTTTACTATGTGATGTAAAATTTTTTGATGAAAGTTTTGACGAGATCCATGTAGAATGTATTCTTATCCTGGACGTGTATGTTTATTTTCATTTGTATTTTTATGTATTGACAAAGATTTTCTATTATACGAACCTTATTGTACGTCAAAATGTTTTTTTTTCAAATATGCTTTGCGACTAATGTAATGCCATTTTTGGATTTATTATAAAACCATTTTGTTTTGGGTATGGTAACTCTATTTTTTAATCTTTTTTATTTCTAGATAAGTATGCAATGTATTATGGTTTTGGTTTATATTATATCGTAGATTACTTGAACTTTTGTCCAATTATTGTATTATGTGTACTTTTTAATTTAATAAATAAAAGTTTTATCATTATTATATATATTTTTTAATAAAAATAAAATGTATTTTTTAATTGATTTTTTCTTTTAATCCCCTTAGTTAAAGAAGTAGACTACGCAAATAGCATAAAAAATATGAAAAAAAAAATTGTGGAAATTCTATAATAGAAGTGCATTGAAAAATAAGACGTTTCTCAATAGTTTATAATTCTTAAATATTTAAAGAGAGTTCTTTAAACTATTTTAATCTTTTTTCAAGTACCTACATAATAGGTTAGTTAGTTTATGCTTTATGTGTTAAAAATTTAAATTTTTCAAAAAAAAATTAAAATACAAATTTATTTTAACAAAATCTTTTGGCTTTTTCACGTGTTATGTGATTTAAAAGAAATAAAACTCGTAAAAGTTAATCATATACAGTTATTTTTATTAAAGTAGGTTTTTTACAAGTTAACTATTGCGGGATTTAAATTGATCAGGGCACAACACACTACCATCACTTTATCTAGGATTGGGTCATCATCTCCAACACACAAAAAAGTTATTGGCATTTCATCTGCTAATATATGAAATTTTTGTCTAATGTAGCCAATCACTCTTTCCACATGTATTCTCACGTGAGCAATTGCTCTGGTCTCTTCAATTTCATAAGGATGCAGTTGGTTCTGTCCTTTTGTGAAAGCGGGGGTCTTTATATTGGCATTTAGCAAATTGACATAATCTTTTACAAGGAATCCTCTGTCAGCCAGAATCAAGTCACCTAAAAAGTAAAACAATATTTAGTTTGTTTAGAAGTAAAAAAAACTATCTATTGCTAACTTATACAAGTAGAGCGATGCTTTACGAGAGTCAAAATATTAGATAGCTACTAGAAAAATAACAATATAGTAGGTACTAAAAACACACTATCCCGAGCACAGTTCTGTTAATGACTATTTATACCTGTTAATAGAAATTCAGAACTATGCCTTAGAAGGACAAAAATGATTTTGCTCAATTGTCGATTGCATTCTGCAACTTAAAATTAGAAGGTTCTTGCAAATTTATTTATATATTTTTATTTTCATACATAATACCACAAGAGAAAAAAATTTCGACTGATTTTGCGAATA
This sequence comes from Kuschelorhynchus macadamiae, assembly GCA_030620095.1. Lineage (NCBI taxonomy): Eukaryota > Metazoa > Arthropoda > Insecta > Coleoptera > Curculionidae > Kuschelorhynchus > Kuschelorhynchus macadamiae. The sequence goes on from JAUTXW010000284.1 coordinate 1,337,773, forward strand.
ACATTTTTGACAAAATAACAAGCCGCCAGGCCATTGATTACATCAAAAATTTCTTCGAAATTACCAAAAGGCAACAAATTTGAACCAGAATGATTTTGCCTACAGAATGTTTTCTCGAGTGGTATTTGGCATGACTATTTTTAGGAGAGTAGAAATTAACAACTTCAATCAAATTCATTCAACAGCTCTTTCTTTTGCAAGGGAAGCTGATAAGTTGCCTTTTATTCCATTTATCTACTTATTTCGATGTATTTTTTTTTTTGGTATTTATAAATCTTTATTTTGGAATAATAAATGTGTTTATTATTATTATTAAAAGAAACAGAATAAAGATTAATAGGCGTGTTAAAAAAAATGTCTTGGCAATACCATGTCTATGATGTTGGTTTTGTCAAAGTAGAAATATTTTAAGGGACTACAGATTTTATTGCTGGTGTAATACACTCTAGTGAAATAATCATAAAAAACATTGTAGGTATAAGTCAAGGTAAACAATAAACATAAAGCAATAAGCAAATACAATGATGTTCATATTACCTGAACCAATTTTGTCCAAAAATTTTGAATTCATCGTTACATGCTTGTCGGAGGCACGTCCACCCCAAGCTTCACTAATAAAACAAATAGTTCCTTGTGGTGTTATTCCTATCAAATATTTGAAGGTGTACGAATGTTTATAATTTGACCAACATTGTGCTGCCTTTTGTAGATTGCTTGGTTTTTCAATATACAACTCAAAACAGTCAATAATGACTGTCACTTTTGTCCCAAAACTTTCTTTAAAACACGAAGGGGTAGTTTTCTGTAAAACGTCTCTTTCTGGCCACACAATACACTTTTGAAATCGTGAATACAGCACATTTATAACCGATCGGAAATATGTTGATGCTGTGCTCGGGTGAATATTAAATCTAAACCCGAGGTCTCTAAAATCCAGATTTAGCCTCAGTTTAAATAATGTCAACAAAATTTGATTTGATGCGTCCAAGAGTGTATTACTATGAACAGTAATGAATGGTTCACAACACTTCACTATTAGGTCAAGTTTCTTGAATGAATTAAAGCCTGTATAGTATTTTGTTTTTTTGTCATCGTTCATCAGTGATCTATACGTAATCTCAGAAGAACAAGTATGTCCCAGAGGTCGCCCCGAACTTAGTGAAACAACCATGTCTGAAAACTCAGTTGCTGAAATGTCCGTTTGACAACTTTTATTATTTTTAAATGCATCTGGAGCATTTTGATCCTCCTCAACAGGAGTTATAGCTGAAGTTGAAGCTGGGGAAGGGGAACTCTGTTCAAATTTTGAATCAGCTAGTTTTGCTCTCTTTACAACTCTACCATAGCGATCTTGAGCGCCAGTCGAAGGCTTATTTGATACTTCATATCCCATATGGAGTGATGGGACCCAATCTAGATTTTGGATGTCAGACAGGTTGGATGGTCTTCCTGAAACCAAAGATTTAGTAAGATTTATTTCAGTACTTCAATAATAGTGTCTTTCCTTTTACAAGAAATCTTAGCTAATCCTATTTAGCCAGAAAAAGAAGGTATAATGATATTTGACAATTAGACAAACATGTACAGATTAAATTAACTTAGCTTAGCCAACATTTCCTCTAAAAGGATAACCACTAATATCTGAGAATAAAACAAATTTGGCAAAATCAAACAGACAGCATTTTTTTTTGTTTTAGTGCACCTAATGTTTTTGCTACTTACCACTCAAGAAATGTTTGCTGCAAACTGATGCATATTTTAATTTAGTTTCAGTCCAATCCTCCCTTTTTATAGCTGATAACCATGTGTGTCGTCTATCTTTTGAAAGTTTGTTCAGGTCTGGTTTGTGTGGAAAATGTAATTCCGCTGGAATACGGAAAAATCCTACTTTATCGCGATCACCCCTACTTCCACACTTCACAACACAGCAAAACGAAGGCATATTTAAGTCTCTATTAGAAAAATCTAACTTAAATTACGAAATATATTGGATAATTAGCTTCTCTCTAATGCAAACCATACGGTAAACAAAACTTTGTTTGTCCTAAGGCGGCCATATTGGATTTTGTTTGACAGCTTCTTAGATTGCCTTATTATTTCTTATAGGTTATGTTCTAACCTCTAGCTTAGATATAGTTTCTCGGCTATCACTAAGGTCTTTTTGTTTATATATAAAAAGGGGTTATTTTTTTTTGTTACTTAGTTCTCTTATTAAAAAGTAAATACAAGGCCACAGAGTTATTTTACTTATTGAAATTAAGAGCTATGGGGACACTCTTGATTGCCCTTTGATTTGTGTAGCAAACAATACATTGTTTGTTATAATTATTAAGTTTATTTCTGCAATACAAAAAGGTCTATTTGTAACCTCCATAAGCCAATTGTTATTTAAGCTTGCATAAAGTAAAGAATAGTAAATACATTGGGGAGAATTTGTTTTCTTTAATAAGTGTGTTTCAATACAACTATTACAGGTGTATGTTATAATTAGGAAAGAGGTCTATATATCTATAAAAATCATTTTAATTTTCATATTTTCTTTGAAGACCGAAACAACCTTATAAGATATAAATACATGCTATCTGCTTTAAACAAATTGGCAAAATTGAACAATATTTTATCAGTGATTTACATTTTGTGTCTTTAACATCTTATATTAGCTTACTTATACTGGAGTAATGACATTTTGTATTGATATTTACAAGATTTTAAGGGTGGATTCTTGTTACTATTCACTATAAGGGCTGTAATGTACCTATATTAGTATTAATTAGTAGATATGTTGCTTATATTTTGTATATAATGTTAAGGGGTTGTAGTTGATAATATTAGGTATCGTAATAGACATGTACATTATATTTTGAATTTCTATAATAGAATGACTTAAATTTTTTTGTAATTTGGGTAGATTGGTTTAAATGAAGTGAAGCTGGGAAATATTGATACATTTTTGTTTGGAATTATTTTCTTTGTTTGATATACTGGGTGTTGAGTTGTTAAACAGACCTATATACTTTTATTTGGGGTGTAGATCTTAGACGTTTGTACTATTCTAGGGTTTTTTTTTCTTCGTCTCCCTCCTCTTCTACTTCTTGTTCCTGTTCTCCTCACCAGGGTTTGAACCTCGATGTGTCATTGTAAGTGGAGCAGAAGTCTGTTACCTAGTACTTAAGTGTGTACGTACCCAGTTTTCCTGCTGGAAATGTCTTCGATGACACTTACATCATAGACTGCTGATCTAAGTCACTGATGCTGATAGACACTTAGATAAGTATCTTAATTTTAACATCCCTTGTGCTGAATTGACTTTATTGTTTATTGCGATCAACTTTATGACTTTTTCTATTTCTTTTGAGTTTAGAGTATACTTTTTGAAATAAAGTTCTAACTACTGCTGGTGTGCATAAACTATGATTATTGGTGTTGTCAATAAGATTATTTTTACTTTATAACTCAAATATCACATTATAAGTTTAGGACACAATAATCTATAGGTTTTTGTCAACATTTGACCGTATAGTAGGCTTTAAGATACGGAACATCACAGTATAAGTTTATGACACAATAGTCTATAGGTTTCTGCCAACATTTGATAGCATAATATACTTTAAGATACAGTGTTGTTGTAAAGTGTGATCACATCTTGAAATTTTAACTTATAAGATCTAGTTAGTTTATACAGGGTATATAGGAAGTGTTATAGACAGGTAACACTACTGAAATATGTGGTGATATTTATGATTTATTGTATTTACATGCTTTAGAAAGGTATTTTGATATAAAACAATGGTGTCAATTTGTTAGGTAATATTGGAGATTGGACTTGAAACTTAGTTATATAAAGTTTTCTTGTTATTTGCTTGCTCTTAGATTCACATAATACTCTTTTCTTTTATTCTATTATTGTTAATTGTATTTGAATTAATGAAGTTAATTAATTGCTTGATTATTTTGCATCTTTTGATACATTTTTACTGTTAGATCAAATTGTTCGGTAAATTAAAAGAACTTAAAGATTTTCTTTATAAACATTTATAGATTTTGGAGTCTAATACTTTTACCTGTCATTAGCTGATTGAAAATTTCTTTTCTCATCCGTATTACTTAATTTTCAGGTTTTATTGAACCTTTAGTTTGTTGTTTTGTGATTCTTTAGCTATTTTCATAAAACATTTTACACAGTTGATCTAATATTTAGATAGTGATCTTTATTTGAATATACTTTAGATTTTTCTCTCAGCATATGAGGTATGAAAACTGATTAACATAGGATCATTACACAGTCAATTGTCATTTTAAAAAAAAAACTTCAATTAAGGCCAATTTCTTTCATATGGTATATAAAATAACCTACAGGAGATACATATTTCTGGAAATATTTTGGAGAGCCCTGAACTTGTTATTTGTTGAATATGCTTTTTTTTTTACTATTAACTTTAATTAATTTTATCTTGGTGGTCTTGAGGAGTGGTACTCATAACATCTAGAGTGGTTAACAGACAACTGGTATAGAACTGTTGGCGCCCTTATAAACAGAAAACGAACCAATCTCCCTGAGCAGTCGGTGATTTGCACACTAACTTTACTGCCTCTCTTTCAATCAACCACTTAGTGTAGATTTATATCATCTTAAAACAAATACATACTCTCTGCTATCAAAAAGAGAAAGAGTGTGACAATGTATATAAAGATACGTGTGCAGGCAAGACTTGCTTAAAGCCAGTGCCGTTCTTAGGGGTTGCCTTTGTGCCAAGATTACAAGATTTAAGAAAATATAGACATACACATTATGTTGTATATTTTATTCAATGTTAAGCCATATATTAAAAAATAAACACAAATGTAACTCTTGAGACAATAATTCACAAAAATCTTATTGTAATAAAATTATATATATAAAAAAATATTAAATAATATTTTCCTAACCTCTGTATATTCAAAGTCATTGATCTAACTTTTCGTAAATATCATTCTCTATTGAAATAATGAACCTTAAGTCCTTCAGGGTGGAATTCCAAAATAATTGTCTTAACGCCTCATTTAGTTAATGAGATATTGTAGAAAAAGTAAATTCTGATTTTATACCTTTTTACCCCTTAAGGTTGGAATTTCGAAATATCCAGAAATCGATTTAGATTATTATTTTTGAATGTCATTGACAAAATAAACTTAAGAATTTCTTTAAAATGTATTTAAAGAAGTATCGTTAAAAGGGTAAAACTCAGAAACCTATTTTCAAATAAATATTTGTTTTAAAATTTAGTTGAGCAGAGGATGTAAACTATATCACTGAATTTTTTAACACTTTAAAGGTGAATTTTCAAAAATCCCATAATTATTTTTAGATAAATATTTTTAAAAGCCATAGACAAAGGAATTGTCTTAAAATCGTTATTAAATGTATAGATAATTTTTAGGTAAAGACGGATTCTGGAAAATCAGAAATTAATTTTAAGATAATTAATTTTAAAAGATCTTCATGAAAATATCATTAACATTTACTTAGTACAAATAAAAACATATTTGGCACCTTTTTACCCCATTAAGGTTCGAATTTCGAAAAATTCAGAAATCAGGTTTGCTATTATAATTTTTATAAGTCATAGACCAAACACTGAGGAAATAACTCTTTGTCTAATAAATAAATTTACGTTTACTTTAAAATTGAACAAAAATATTTAATTTACAAATATTTTGAGTCATAATTTTATCCTATTGCTTAAAGAATTATCTAGTTTGCACTGCCCCTTGCAAAAGCAGTGATTAAACCAATATAAAGAAAGCACTACCGAAAGAGTGACTCAGAAGATAGATAGATATAACCTTTTCTTCTGCTTTTATTACTTCTGTTCAATATTTTTAATTTTTGTTATTGTTATGTTAAAAAAAACACTATATACAAATGCTAATTAAGATTTTGGCTACAATCCAATTAGGGCACTGTTGATTGTAATGGTAAATCGAACATACTTACAATTATATATATATATATATATATATATATATATATATATATATATATATATATATATATATATATATATATATACTTTTTTTTATTGTTGCTATTACTTGTTTCATTTTAACTGGAGCAAAATAGATCGTGCGAGTTTATCAAGTAGTACTGTTAGTTGATATTTTTCTTTAATATGTTTTTGACATACAAACATTTTACTGGTTGTAAGGATTTTCAAGTATATTATTGAGTTTAGTAGTAGATAATTATTGTATATATGGTTTTTCTATTGTAGAAATTATTCTAAATTATTCATTGAAACGGGTGGTTAGATGAGAAGCGATGCTAGATCTCGCCAGCCTCGTTGAAAAATGTATACCCCATTTTGTAAATGTATTAAATAAAGGCAATTTATTATTACTATTATTATCATATTTATTTTGCTTTATTTGCATCACACAAGTTTATTAAAGTTGGAAACTTGGATATGGCTTCAAAAATATATAGTTTAACGTACAGATAAGAAAGTTGGTAAAGGGCAGCAATCTTGGACGCTTTGTAGAAAATTAGGATAAGTGGAGGAGAGTTGGACCATATTTTTACAAAATCCTAAAATTCGTAAATCTCTATTTATTATAAAATACTTGAATAATGTTTATGGATAGAAAGAGTACTATTGTTTTATCTAAAGATATTAAAACATAAATATTACAAACCCTAAAAGCGTAAAACAATATACAAAATACACACGGAAGGCCGTCTCTCCTCCAGTATGTAGGAGACATGAACCACCTATGGTAAAAGAGATGGACAACTTTTTTTAAGAGTTTTCGTGCGTTTTCTAAGGGTTTTCTGCCGCAGGAGATTTTTAAATGATGTACACAAACGTGCAATCAGCTTTTACATGACACACTGTAGCCAATCGTATTTTTTATTTCTTACCCGATAATCTTCTTTGGACCCAACGCATTCGTGTTCAATGCCGCTGAAATGTTCTCATGAAGATGAATCGTCAAAACATGTTTCATCAGAGTCTGCTGATGAAGATTCCTTTCAAAGCTGAAGATTCCTTTCAAAGCAGAAGAGTCGCTCTCTTTGTCTTCTTTTTTATTCCTGCAGAGTTTTTCTGATTTTTAGTTCGTGAGATTGTTTATTCTCGAGAGTTCAAGTACTTGGAAAATCTCCCATTTTTTTTTTTTGGGTTCTCTTAACAGTGGAACAGGAGAAATATTTTCTAGGGCTTTTCTGGATGTTATGTCTCCTTCCGCAATGGGTTTCACTGGTGTAGCAATACTAAAATGCAATTCAGATGGCCCTGGTTGAAGATTTTCTTTTAGTTCTTTGTGTCGAGTGCTCTGGAGCTGTTGCTGGATTAAGATTTTCTATAGTATTGCATTCGAGTTATTTCTTAACCACTGTCTGCAAGCCTCGTAATAAAATCATTTCAAAGGTTTAAAAAAGACTGTTCGGAAAATTCTAACATAACAGCAAGGTTTTTCCGACTGGCTTCCTCGGAGAGAAATGATCTTTGAAATAAATGAAAAAAAAATCGGGGTTTACACAAGCCGACTTTTCACCCATTACTATCTTAGATCCGGGAGGCATTTCGTTATACCAGTCCTCCTTTATATATATATATTTTTTAAATGCAATAGGGTGCCGTATACACACCTTCTGTATTTGAGCAAGAAAGCACCGTAATTGTTTGGCGCTTTTATCCTGGACTTACAGAAGTTACACTTTTTGACTTTTCTTCTGCTAATATTTGGCCTGTCCTTATATTTAATTGGAGTCTAGTCTCGTCAGCCTTAAATATATTTCCTGATCTACGATATAATGAATATCCAGTCAAAATGTTTCCCAGTTCAACGAAGTAGCTGCCAACAGTTTCTTTTGATATTCCCATAGCCCGAGCAATACTTATATTTTCGACTGTTAGAATAACAATATCAGGTCACCGTCGTAAAAAAGACTGCAAGCATTTGAAGCTAGCTTTGCCTAGAAATCTAATTTAAATATAGGTAATTTTTGTTAGAAAAATAAAAAGGAGTTTACCTTTTTCTTGATTAAACTTCGTCTACATTTCAAGGCAAACTGCCAAATTATATGCCACCTCTCTGTCCTCTTCCCTCGTAGGTGCAAAGTCACGTTTTTGAGCTGTTGTATTTTTCCAGCTGATTATTTCTTATTCTACGTTTAAAAGTAGTGGGGGGTAAGTTAAAATTTCGTGCGGCTTTATTCACACCCATTTCTCCATTAATGACATGGCAAACATTAATTCATCTGACACGTCCTTTCGGCTCTCGGAACAGTGTTTTTCTTTCATATTACACATTCGGCATATCTCTAGAATAATTATGAATGTTAGTCCATCTATCTTCCAGAACGCTAGTCCTTGTCTCCTCTATGCAGAGTAGAAACGGACCCCTGATTTTCCACCAACTGAGTTCTTAGACACTCGAAATGTTAGCTTAAGTTTACAGTTCAAATCTTAATTTATTAAATCATCAGCAAAAAACTATAATAAACTTACCCAAATCAGTTAAAACACGTTGCAAAAGTTAAATGATAAAAAATTTTCTAGTCTATCGAAACAAACTGAACCTATCATTGTTTAAATAATTGATAAATACAGGAACTCTGGCATATATGATAACACTAATACATCGATCCGTTACACCGCGATGTCCAGTGTTGCCGTATTTACAGTTATATTTGCAGTGGTCCTTCTCTCCTACTGCTCCAACTCATCTCGACTCACCTGCACAAAAAAATAAAAAAAAATGGCACTTAAAATGTTTGGAATCTACATTTCGAAGCCTACAGGAGAGAAAAAAATATCAAACCTGGCATAAAAATGCAGGTGAAGCCACCGAGACCTTATATTACCGAACCGCTACATTATTCCTTAGTGGCGTTAATGAGTCCACGCTCTGAATTATAGAGCGCCAAGATTCGATAACCTCCGAAATATGCATGATGCTTTCACACTTAATGGTACCTTTATAGAGAATAGATGCCAAAAGGGCCACATATTGTTATATACTCGTATGTGTAAATCTTCTGTCTGTAAACAACTTAAATTGACACTTTTGCTTTTAAATTAAATTAAAAAAAAATATCAAAAAGTCTTTATTATTACCAGCGCTTTGATAAGTGAAATCTGAAAAATTATCAAGTTATTTAATATTATTAAGCATTAAAAAATGGAATTGTTAAAGGCTCAAGCAGATCTAATTTCGCAAATAACATAAAGAATTTCCTCAGCGTAATACCGCTATTCCTGTTATTAAATAAAAAAATAATCCTGGTGAAAGGGTGAGCTTAATATGTGTCGCCATCAATAACTCACGGACCCTGAAAGCAAAATTGACGTTTGAGTATATAGCCCGGCAACGTAAAATATGACGGAGGACTAACTTTGTCCCGATTGAAAGGTTGTCCGCCATTTGGCCCTATCATAAATTATCATTTTTATTAAATTATTTTGTGAAAGCTTTTCGAACAAAGGAGTACAGAGAATACGAAAAAGATTACAAGCGTGGCTGGGCATAGTTTTGAAAAACGTACAAGAATATTTAACATAACATAATTTAATAACTAAATAGTAAGACATTAAATCAAGAACCATGTTGAGCAAGGACAATAATTTTTAGTCAACCCCAATATATTATTATTATTATTATTTGGTGTCAAACCTAATCATTTTGAATAATCACCTTTTAGTTTATGTTCAAGTACTTTTCAAGCAGATGAGACTAACCCACTTCAAAAGGTTTTTCTAAATTATTAAGGAATGTACATTTCTTACAATATTTAACATATTCGCCATAATCATTGTATTATCTACATAATATTCCTGATTCAAGCTAACAATTTAAAAGAATCAATTTTTACCTTAAAATTGAGTAAGGAGAATATACAATTAAACGCTTTCCCCAGTTTTTCTGGCTGAGGAGTCAGCTTGGATACATTATTGAAAAATTGAAAATTGATTTTAATTTTGTAATCCTTTATTATAACAAGATCCTGGGTATTCCAGTTTGAAGAGCGCTATAATGCCGCACACTTAAACCTCACTTTTTAAATTCGATTAAAGCTTTTCTTTTAAATAAAATACAAAATATAACAAAAATTTTACCCGGTACTATCACTCAGTAAATTGTCTTAAGGAATTTAGTTGCGTTACTTTTCTTTTGTTTTTAAAAAGTTTCATAAAAAAAAAACCAAAAAGGTCAAATCGGGAACAATGATGGCTATTCAATAAAACTTCTTCTTTTATACACCTTACAGAAAAAAAATTAGTCAGCACTGCATAGTAGAGAGAATGACTATCTTGTTGAAAAAAGGTGTCTCCATAGTTACTATTTTATACACTATTGATAATAAATGTTAAAGTTAGATTCTCTGCAAAACAAGATATGTTTTGCCACCCAAACTGAGACCATGAAAAAATAGCCAAAAAATGATCGCTCCACTTTAACTTTTCAGGATGCTGGATTATTGGGTCGTGTTTCCTAAAACAGTTCGGGGAGATATTAAAATATTACTATCATCTTCATTAAATCCCTGCACTAATTTAAATTTTAAATGATAAAATTTGTGACATTTCAAAATTTTCTGTTATACATCAACATTTCGAACATCCTATATTTTTTTTAAATTTATTATTGGATACATAACAGGGTGCCCCAACATTAGCTACTAAAATGATCTAGAGCATGATCGAAACACAATATCAATAATTAGATCGTAGTCTATAATCAAACGCCAAACATGTTTCTAATAATTAAAAGAGTCTCATCTCTAAAACCTCTAAATGGAAACGTGACCTCTTTTTATAGGGGCCAATATTTTTTAAAAAATCGGAAAATTTCCTTTATCCGGAACTTCCCCCATAATTAATTTTTCCTTTTATTAGGAATACTAATAAAACGAAAGTGTAACCTATTTTAGTTTCGCATATATAGTCAGTTAGTAAGACATATGTTATGTCTTTTCACATATTTTTTTTGGGCCCCATTTTCTTCGACCATATTCATATCAATATTTTCCCAGTTTTCCACATTTTTGAGCATAACCTAAAATAAATTGTATAAGTAATTTTTTTTAAGACCGTGATTTTGAATTCGTACTAGTTTATCCTTATATCACATTTTTTTTCGCAAAAGTTAAAAACACTTTTTTGCTTTGGTTTTTTAAACATTTTATTTGGCCGCCATTTTGTTTCACCATCTTCATTTTGTACAACAATTTTACCACATTATCTCTACGTCTCACTTAATGCGTCCATACTATTTGAAATTAATCTGATAAGTGGATATTCAGACGGTTTTTTTTTACATTTCATTATGCCGCCATTTGGTTCAGCCATATTTTTACCAAAACATTACCAGGTCATCGCCCTATGATTCTTAATTTTGACCAAAATTTGAAGTCAACCGGGTATGCAGCTTTTTAACTACGCCGCGAACTAACAGCCCGACGGAATTGAAAAAACACATTTTTTGTTTCTAGGGATGCTAAACCCTAAAGAGATGTAAAACCCGGGAGAGCGATTTTTTCACTATCACAAAAATTTTATTTGACTGCCATTTTTTTCCGCCATGTTGCATTCGTCTCATAATTTTACAAGGTCATCTCTATACTACAATTAATTTTTTCACTTAATTTCAAATCAGTATATCAAGTAGGTTTTTCAGACTATATTTTTAAATGTTTTATTAAGCCAACATTTTGTTTCAATATCCTGAATTTTAACCAAAATTCTACCAATTGATTCTTACGTAATATTTAATTATTGAGCAAAATTAGAAGTAAATTGGATAAATAGTTTTTTATTAAACATTTTTTTACTAGGTCGCTATCTTGTTTCGCCATATTGGATTTTTACCAAAATGTTACCAGGTTACCCCCTTTTTACCCTGAAGTTGTAACCAAAAGTTGAAGTTATTTAGGTAAGTAATTTTTTAGCTATGCCGCAAACAGACAGACGGAGAGAGAGACAGGCCGACATACAGACCATTAGAATCAAGAAAACATGTTTCCTGAAAAAAATCTAGGAGGTTGTTTTTTTCTACGATTACAATACTTCACTTTTACAAGGGAAGTAAAAATTTCTCGGAGCATAGTCACTATCAATAGAATTTGGGCCATGTTGAGATCCTTTGTAAAGATTTCATGCCAACAAATTGATTATTAACGGTGAGAATATAATCGCGATTTCAAATCATATTCCAAATTATTTGGCTGTCAATACATAGGACAATAACACAATAATTTGCTTTTTACTTTCTCTGTAAAACAAAATCTCTCTCTCAGTTTTTTACAGATCTTCACAATTTAGGTTTCCTACATGTCAATAAACATGTTTACTCAATTCTGTCTGTCTGCCTGGCATAGCTAAAAAACTTTTTACTCAATTGACTTCACATTAAGGGTCATATGGGAATGGCCTGGTATCATTTTGGTAAAAATACGGTATGGTTTAAAATGGCGGTCTAGTGAAACGTTAAAAAATATTGTTACTAAAAAGCGCATATCCAATTTACCTCAAATAAACTGGTTAATTCGTGCGAAACAAAGTGACGGCTTAATTAAATATTTATAAAATCTGACTGAAAAAACTACTCATTAGATCGATTTCAAACTATATGCAAGAATTAAATGTGATATAGAATGTTTATATTCGTAAAAAGACATCCCCTAAGGTTTTTTAAGTTTTCACGTTTTAGTGTCTTTAGATGCCAAGAAACTTTTAATTTTTTTAATTTTGTGCTACAATTAAATGTTTTTAAATGTGTTCAGATTATTTGTTGCGTTTAGATTGAAAACAAAAAAGACAATTAAATGTGATGGCGACCAAATACAATAATTAAAAAATCATCGTAAAAAATCCTTAGGGATAAACAGAACTGGTAAAATTTTGGTACGGATTCAAGATGACAGAACAAAATGGCGGTCTAATGGAACTTTTAAAAAATCAACTTAAAAACCATCTTAAATTATGCACAGAAATCATGTGTGGCACATACGCGGAAAATGGTAAAATACTGTTACCAAAAAAACTGGCTCACAAAAAAATGTTAGGTAAAACAGTATATATGTTATTAAATTACTATTTGCCAAATTAAGTTGGATAAAACTTTACTATTTCTAATAAAAGGTGAAGTTCATAATGGTTCCCGCATAGCGGGTGAAGGAAATTTACCAAATTTCTTGGAATAAATTTATGGAAAATCAATAAAATATTTAAGTTAATAAAATAATACTAAGGTATTTGCAAACTGGTTTAACAAAACTCGAGCAGGTCTTTTGTTCTGTCGAAACTACTTATATTCCACATCACGCCTCTTTTAGATTTGCATTAAGATATCACATTTATGTTATATAAAAAAATCATAAATTAATAGTTAAAGTAATTGTATTCGTTACTGCGGTGCTTATCATTTACCGTCTGATATGACGGTCTACCCACCATTATTAATGCTCAAGCTATGTGCCACTCAGCATAAATTGTGACTAGATCGACTTTGCCTCCAATGAGGCTGTCCGTTATATGACAAGGTTATAAATTGATACTTAACTTTTCTATATTTGTGCAATATTAAAAGCTTTCATATTAGAAAGACTATAGGCATACAAAAAAATGCAGTTTTCTTTTAGAGCTACAAAAAAAAAAATTATTGGCTGTCTATCTCAAAGTCCCTAGATGCCAAAAAAACATGTCCTCTTAATTTCGTCGACCTGTCTCTCTGCTTGTTGGCATCATAGCCAAAAAACTACTTACTCGATTGACAAATTCTAGTAAAAAAATTAAGGGTTATATGATTACAATGCTGGTAACAATCTAAGGTGGCGGAAGAAAATTTCGGCTTAATAGACTGTTAAACAAATTATTACTAAAAAACTGCTTACCGGATTTATAATAAATTTTGCACAAAAATCAAGTGTGACGTAGAAATGAACTGTTGAAACTTTGGTACTAATACAAGATGGCGGCCTAATAAATTGTTTAAAAAGTCGGTCTGGAAAAAGTACTTATTCCGTTGATTTCAAGTTGCGAAAAATTAAGTGCGATCTAGAGATGAACTGTAAAATTTTGGCATAAACAAATATATAAAGAACAACGTAAGAATAACCTTCTTATTGAATTGACACCAACTTTGCATAAAAATCAGATGTGATATGATGATAAACGGATAGGAATTCAACATGGCGGAACAAAATCGTGATGTAATAAATGTTAAAACAAATCAGTGTAAATAACTACTTATTTCATTTATTTTAAATTTTGCCCAAAAAGCAAGTGTGACATAGGTAGAGATTTGTAAAATAATGGTAGGAAGTCAATATGGTGAAAAATGGCAACCTATTAAATGAAAAAACAATTTATAAAAAAGGTAAATTTCTTTCACTCGGAAATCTCCTCGTTATTTAATCATCACTGGTTTCGTATAAAGTCAGTTTGTAGTAACATATACATTATACAGGTTACCCCAAACTCAGAGGTCTATTAGAAGTATCAGGAGAACCAATAAATAAATGACTTTGAAAAAATGGCTCTGGTCAGAAATGTTCATTAACTTTTTATTTAAAATATTTTAAATTGTGCGGTGTTGCCGCTTTTGTCTTAAACCGGATTATTGCATTTTTGTGTTGTCCTGAACATCCTATATCCTTTTTTGTTATGTTTCTTATATCTAAATTCAACTGTTTGACCATTTAAAGCTCCTATCCCAGTTTTTAATTATCTATTTCCTCACATCAATTTCCAGTTTGACAGAAGCTGTCAAAAGTTGACATTTCCTGTCAAAGTAGAAATTGGTGTCAGGAGATAGATAACTAAAAACCAAGATAGGAAAGGGCAAAAGGTTTAATTTTCTTATAAGCATTTTTACATTTTTATTCGGAAATAATATATATGAATCATTGCTTAAAATATTATAGTTGAACCGAGCATGGGTGCTCATTTGACTGTGGACTGTGGAACCCTAGGCCCTGACCTATCGGAAAAATAGGCCCTGCATAAGTAATAAATTATTATCATCAGATTTGTTATAATTCTGCAAGTTAGGCGTTTCCCAAACATGCCCTTCTCCTATATAAATCAATAAATGTTGAATCTGATAAAATTATTAGCTAAACTTTTAACAATTTAATTAAGATTTTCCAATTAACGTCACTATATTCTCGTGTAAATTTTAGACAACATGTTTATCGTCTTGAAGAACGGTTCAAACCACACAAACTTTTTTTGTATATTTCTCTCACAAGGAAAAATTACTGTAATTTATCAAGTCCTCAATTTAATAATAACATATAATATACTTTTTTCATAGCGGGTTATTTATGACTTGTTGCCTGATATGTTAGTGCTAACAAAGTGTATTGTAGCGTCCAGTCTGGACTATCAGTCTCTCTCATCCAATTGCTTTTGTCAAGCAAGATTTATCATTTTAGATGCGTAAAATTCAGTGGAGTAGATCGGAATTTTGGACTGCATACATTTATAAATATGTATTTTGCTGATTTTTTAAAATAAAAATCGGTAATTTTTTTTTAACCGAAATTTCCCACGATATAAATCATTCCTTTTATTAGGAATACTAAAGTGTAACTCAATTTAGTTCCGCACATAGTCATTTAGTATACGGTCTTTTCAAGCAATTTTATTGGCCGCCATTTTTTCCACCATGTCGAAATCGTACTAATATTTTACCAGTTTCTACCTACGCCACATCTATTTTTACGCATGACTTAAAATAAATTGAGTATGTACTTTTTCTACTGATTTTTGAAGACCGCCATTTTGTATCGTCATTTTCAATTCGAACCAATTAATACCTATATCACATTCAATTTGGTGCCAGATATTAAGTCAATTGGATAAGATGTTTACATTGATTTTCTAAACATTTTATTTGATCGCCATTTTGTATCTCCGTCTTCAATTCGTACCACAATTTTACCAGTTTATCTCTATATCCCATTTAATGAGTGCCCAAAATTAATCTAATTAAAGTTTTTCAGACAGACTAATTTGTCTGTGTCTGTGTGTTGTGGATTCGTACCAAAATATTACAACTTTCCTATGTAACACTTGAATTTTGTGCAAATTTGAGGTAAGTTGGTTAATTTGTTTTTGGATTTTTTTTTACGATTTCAAACTTTTCACTTGGCCGCCATTTTCATGAATTAATTATTATATAAAATCAATTTATTACGTAGTTTTCTCAGGCTGAATTTTTTAATTAATAATTAATTAATTAGTGTAGTTCATTCCTGTACTCCAATTAATTCATGCACAAATTTTAAAATCAATTTATTACATAGTTTTCTCAGGCTGAATTTTTTAATATTTTAAGCCGCCATTGTGCTTCGCCATCTTGTATTCGTACCAAAATTTGACTAGTTAATTACCACCTAATCTTGATCTTCGTGCAAAATTTGAGCTAACTTAGATGAGTAGTTTTTAGTAATATTTTTTTTATATTTTACTAGGCCGCCATTTTGTTTCGCCATATTGGATTTTTACCAAAATATTACCAGGTCATCCCCATATGATATTAATTTTTTTAGCAAAATTTGAAGTCAATCGGTAGTTAGGTAGTTCTCTAACTATGCTGCGAACAGGCAGACCGACAGATAGACGTAGAGACAAACACACCGCCGAAATTGAGCAAAGATGTTTTCCGGCATCTAGGGACCCCAAAACATGAAGATCTGAAAAAATCTGGAGGGCCTTACAATACTTCCCTTTTACGAGGAAAGTAGAAAACAAACACTTCGTTGTTAGAAATATTTTTTATTTTGTTCAGAATCAGAATTCCGAAATTATATTTTCATCCTACAACGTAGAAACGTATTAAAAATACCGATTTAAAAATATAACAGATTATTAACTTTTTTAACCTACCCAAGTTCGTATTATGCAATGCAAATTTAGATAATCCGAGTAGTATCCAAAAATAAAACGAAAATCGTTTTTTTTTAAATTTTTTTCCTAAGGATATTTTAATTTTGACACATGAATCTGAATCTATGGAAAGAACGCGAGTAACTACGGAAACTCTGCTTTATTCCTTCGCGGTTGTCTACAACTCTGCATCCATGGAAACGGCGTGCTTTTAGTTTCGAGTGGTGTATTATTCACAAAGAATACCCAATGCTCTTTAACATTGGGTACACCCACATATCGTGGGTTTAGTGCAAAAACTCACTAAGTCAGAATTTTTTGATTTTTATATTTTTGTGTCATTTAGTCGAGCTGTACTGAACAAATATTTTGCTAAACTCATTAAGTGAAATATCTCTCAATATTACTAAATAAACATATAATTTACTTGTAACTAAGTCAAAGATCCAATTTGGATTTTACGGAAAAACTCTCTAAGTACCCTTTATGATTACGTTAGCCACTTAAGATGAAAAACTGATGCTGCAGAGGCCAAAGAACTAGATAAAGTGAAAGCTAACAACGGAAGCGATTTTGTACCAGCAACATTTGATCTGCAGTGAGTCCTGTAGATACCCTGCTCTGTTGTGTCATTAATATATTATACCAGGAAAATCAACATGTATAACTGTACCATCTAAGAGGCAGGCTTGCCAAATAAACCATACTGCTTCTCATGGATAGACTCAATGTGAAAATGCGCAGTTATGAAATAGAGACATGTTTATGCAATGTGTCCGCCTTGATGCTGTATCTGACTTAGAGAACAAACATTGATATCAATGAACATAAGTTTCTCGAAAGTGGATACTCGTACATGGAGGTGGACTCCATGTCTAGCACAATTGAAAAACAAAAAAGAATTCACCTGTGTACGTTGTTCATGATGGTTAAATATATTTAGGCAGGCAAGATCCAAAAGGAATAGAAAAACAAAGGTATAAAAAATAGGTTGTGTGATACTAATAATAAAGTTCATTTGCTAAAAAAAAATTTCGCGAAAATAAAAGAATGTTCCCAGATATAAATTTTGACGATTTCGAAAATAAAAGAAGGTTCTCAGATATAAATTTTGAAGTTGAGGCCTAAAAAATCTTTACAAAAGGTTACTACCGATATTCAAGGAAAAAAATCAGATTTACTGAATTTGTGCCAAAAGAGTACAATTTCAGAAGATGGTTAGTATCATTCCCTACCAGTTAGTGTATACGTTTATACTGATACAGCACCAAAATCAGATTTCAGTGACAGCGATAAAAAAAAGATTAGTAATCACCTGAACTTAAATAAAACAGTTATAACTACTTAAGGCTTTTATTCATTAAGTTTAACTTCTTACTCTAAAGCTACATGTACAAAACTCATTAAGTCAATTTTATTTCAAAATTGGTTGTTTTCTTTAAGAATTAATTAAATTGAAGCAATTAATAAGTGAAAAGTTGGTGAACAAATGCCTAACTACATATCTCACCTCGGTTAATTGAACAAGTTTTTTAAAAATGGACTTATTACCTTTAATTAATAATAATTTATTCTCAGAATTATGATTTTTGACTTGGTGAGTTTTCGCTGTAAACCCACGATATTTTGTTCTCTATATAATGACATAATCAAGTTTAGAATCCGACGTGTAGTAACCTTATTTTTAAACAGCCCTTCAATTAAACGTGTTTCACATATTATGCTTTGCTGACGTTTTGATGCCTAAATTACATCATCACTGTATTTTTTCCTTCAGTACGGTCCTGTTTTTTAAATAACCATTTTTTATTACCAAGTATAACTAAAGTATAATTAAAACAAATATTTATTACATCTAAATATTTAATGAATGACCAAATTAAATTTAAATATTAGTACTTCTATTTAAACATACAACATACCCTTGAAGAACATCAAGTTCAGTGGTATGTGTAATTTTATATTAAGAGCGATAGCAACTCATCATCGTTTTAACATAATTTACTTTTTGTGAAAAACGATATGTGCAAATGCGAGACAGAAATTTACGAAATTAAATTTTCTAGCTTGGAAAAAATAACTTTTTCTTAAGTCGTTTATTTTTACTAGGTGCGCAATTTTTCATATCTCACCCCTTGGCGAAAAACTCTAGAAACGGCACTGGTTATAATTTTAAATTGATAGAATAACAAAGAATATAATTTTTTGATTCGTTGATTTTTGATGAGTGGAATAGTCGCAGGTAAATCTTAAAATATGCAACTTTCTCCTAATTTATATTCATTTTTTTAAAAGCTAATGACAGTCCGTTTAAGATTTTTTCGAACGGAATGGATAAGTCCTTTAACATTCATGTGATTCAAAGGCTTACACCGGGAGATAATGAAAAAAGGCTGGAAGTCATATATTGAGAAACAAAAAACACTGAAAATAATGATTTTCAAAATAAAGTTATATGAACGGTTGATTGCAATTTTTGACAAACGACGTGTTTAGCAGACATAATGAATACCACTGACCTATTGAAAATCGAAAACAAAAGCAAGAGTTTAGGGTTCAAGAAATAGATTCATTGTGCGCATTGGAAGGCTTAATCGGGAAGCAAGAGCCATTCCTGCACAATCAACGCTCGATATTTTACTGCTTAAAAATTAATAAACGCACGTAAGCAGAAGAAAACATATTTTTATATATTTTGCAGTTAGAGTTAGGTTCTAGTTAGTTTTAAATATTTATTATAATTTAAATCATTAAGTTTATGTAAATGTTTAAACAAAAATGTTTATAAAAAATTAAACCAATTTAAAAAAAATGCACAAAAAAGTAAAAAATAATATTTTATTCTACCTCGAAAAGTTTACTCCGAGAAGCGACATACTGAAAAAAACAACAAAATGGCCGCGATTCTTCCATTTTTAACATTCTGCTTGCTATGGGACCATTCCGGCAATATCCTGAATGTTCCCTGAAAATTGACTCGAAATTGGTCAAACCGTCGCAGAGTAATTGATGTATAAACGTAAAAAAAGTACCAAAATGGCCGCCATTCCGCGCTTTTTACCATTTTTTTAATATGCTTGCTATGGGACTACTCCGGCAATATCCTGAATGTTCCCTGAAAATATTATTATGTACAAACATAAAACAAAATACATAGGGTCAAACTGAAAACCTCCTCCTTTTTTGAAGTCGGGTAAAAATTGTAATGAGGGTATTCGGTTAATAGCGTTTTATTCATACCGAATTCATCATACTCATTTGTCGAAAATCTCAAGTAAAATATTAGATTAGATACACATTTTCATGATCACCCTGTATACATAAAATTACGTTACGGGACAGCAAAAGCGATAGCTTTTAGTAAATGGGGTTGTATATCTATTACACACTTCAGTGCTTTAGTTTGAAAAGTTTATTTAAGAAAATGTAATTTAATTATAAAACTCGCTGCCTTTATAGCCCGTAGAGCTGTGTTTTTAAATATTATTATTATTACACAAGCATGGCTAAACGGATTTCAAATCATAATATATGGGACCATCAAACATCAAACGTCCTCTACAAATGAAATTGTATAAGTAGTTCTTTAGTAATATTTTTTTAGCATTTTATTAGGCCGCGATATTGTTTCGCCATATTGGATTTTTACAAAAATATTACCAGGTTTTCCTTATATGACCCTTAATTTTTGACCAAGCCTCCTTACACGATTGACAAATTCAATAGGGTTAGTAGTATTTTAGCTACGCCGCGAACAGACAGACCGACAGACAGACAGACTGACGGAACTGAGAAAACATGTTTTTCGGCATCCAGGGACCCAGAAATGTAAAGATCTGAACAAATCTTGGAGGGTGGTTTATTCACAATTACAATACTTCTCTTTTACGAGGGAAGTAGAAAATCGCGAGTCTAAGCTGCCTCATATGAAAACAATGTACGAGTGGGGATTTAGAGGTCATCTCCCAATATTTGTTTAACATTTTTTGTTTAATAGATCATTTAAAGTGTTTGATAATCGTATACCTCAAGGATCTCTCCTCAGCCCTACACTTTTCCTAATAGCTATAAATGGAATACAAAAATTCATACCCCCTCACATAAAATACCGCCTCTATGCAGACGATACTGTTATATATTAGTCCCCCAAGAATACCAGAGTATGCGAACGTCTTATTCAAAATTGCCTAATTTCGTTACAAAAATCCCAAAACACCGGCTTTATCTTTTCTTTCAATAAATCTACTACAGTACACTTCTGTCGGAAGAGGAGATGTTATACCACACTTAACCAGCTGTAAATTCTTAGGAATGATCTTTGATGAAAAATTAAATTGGATACAATACCTACAACTTATTTGTGGTAAATGCTCAAAAGATCTAGGCCTCATGAAACATCTGGCTAATACAACATGGGGATCTGAGAGTCTTACTCTATTAAAAATTTACCATTCCATCATAAGATCTAAACTGGATTATGGTAGTATTGTTTACATACTTATATCAAAAAGATCGATACGATTCAGAACACTGGGTTAAGGTTAGCTCTAGGAGCATTTCGTACAAGTCTCATTCAAAGCCTTCTCTGTCTATCAGAAACAACAACATTAGATCAGAGAAGGATGTCTCTTTTATTAAAATATGCTACTAATCTATGGCTCAAACCTTTCCACTAACTCACTCAAATTTTTTTAATCCTAAGATTCTTGTACAACATTGTCATAACACCAACCTTTCACCTCCAGTTAACATACGATTTCCAAAGTATTCAAGCAAAATAAACTTTAATCTACCATAAAAAACACCCCCATTATCAAAGAAAATTCTTACCCTGGATTGCCCCTTCATTAACAATCGATCTATCTTTTTCTCAGTTAGGTAAAACATGTGTCATAAAATAATAACTAATAAATTTCAGGAATTTCTGGAAAACAAACAGGAATACACTCAAATTTACACAAATGGATCTAAGGCCATTAGCTGAATTACTGGCTATTGAAAGGGCTTTAACCTACATAAAAAATTGTAATGATCAAAGGTGGCTAATTATAACAGACTTTTTAACTTCATTGGAATTCATCAAACATCTTTATTTGAAACATCCCCTACAACAGTCTATTCATAATTTATTATATGAAATCTCACACTACATATTATCTTTCTGTGGGTTCGCAGCTATGTAGGCAACAAGGGTAACGAATCTGCGGATATACTTGCTAAAGAAGCTATTAAAAATGGGCAAGGTCAACGCTTCCTATTTAATGAAAGACATGTCATACCTATAATAACACAAATAGAAAAAAGTTTTACACAAATTGATTGGGATATGTGTGAGGGCAATAATAAACTACACGATAATAAACCTGGTTATTATAGTGTTTCTAATGTTATTAATCGTAAAAGAGAAGAACAAAAATTACTAAACAGACTGAAAATAGAACACACTCATTTAACACATGAATACCTTCTAAACTGTACGGATCCTCCCCGGTGTCTCTTTTGTAACACAACTTTAACAGGAAAACATCTTATAATATTTTGCACTATATTCAACAACGCCAGAAAAAAGTATAAATTATCTAATAATTTTATTAATTAAAATATAATCATTACACAGAACGGTTCTAAATGACCTTAGATGTCGACGCACCTTAAAGCAAAATTCTCTCTCTCTCTCTCACTTCACTTTTACGAGCAGTGGCGGCTCGTGGTTAACTTTTCTTATATATATATATATATATATATATATATATATATATATATATATATATATATAACAAAACCAGTAACGGTAAGGATTACTCCTTCACCATTTTGTCGTAAAGTAGGCCGCATCTAAAGCGATTTAGTTGCACCATAGTACCTACAGATGGCGCCACTCCACGCCTATTTCCCTCGTCGACTTTCAAAGTCGAATGACATGACACCTTGTTTGTTTCAGGGTTTGGGTATTTCGGTTTTAATACCGATACCCCTCAAGGAAAGTGCCTGATGAGCCTTGCCGGGGCAGATACCACGGTAGCAGATGGCACCTTGGCCCTACAAACAAACATAGCGTCATGTTTTGGTTGATTCTCGACAAAATGGTGAAGGAGTAATCCTTACCGTTACTAGTTTCGTTTTGTATAACTTTTTACGACCAAGAACCGCACAGAAATTGAAATTTCTGTTTCTCTTTTTATATATATATATATATATATATATATATATATATATATATATACCCAGGACCAGTAAAGCCAAAAACAAAAAAGGAAATCGTTATTTAAGTAAAAATATGTACAATTTCTGTGAATGGATATGTGATTGCGAAGGGTTAAGGGCATTGTATTGTTTGACAGATGACTCCTCGGATGACTCTTTGTGGTGTAAGATATAATAATTTGGAAATTGGGTAGGTATATATATATATATATATATATATATATATATATATACCTACCTAATTTCCAAATTATTATATATTACACCACAAAGAGTCATCCGAGGAGTCATCTGAAAAAGTCATAGACACGAAACAATACAATGCCCTTATCCCTTCGCAATCACATATACATTCACACAAATTGTACATATTTTTACTTAAATAACGATTTCCTTTTTTGTTTTTGTCTTTACTGGTCTGCCGAAGTTTAAGTTTTAAGATGTTGTCAAAGCTTAGCTCACTAGCGGCTATTAAAGTCTTAATAATCTGAACCATTGTGGCTACCATCCTTTAACAATAATTTTTTCAGTTAATTTAAACTACACGGCTGTTGACCCACGTAAGCCGTATATTACCTATGCGCCCCTGTGCGGATTCGATCGGAAAAACTCGGGAAAAACTTGCCTCCGTTTATAAATACTAGGTCATCGGGGGCCGTCATCGTCGTGATCCAACGAAACGAAACCTCCGGAGATCTATGCGCTTAGAATAATAGAAGGAATTTCCAAATTTTAAACAAATTAAAAAAATATAAATTATTTATTATTTTTTGTTTGGAAATATTTACTGGGGGGTCATTGACCGTATGACCTAATGGAGAAGCCGCCACTGTTTACGAGGGACGTAGAAACGTAATAATATTATAAACTCTATCAAAACATTAACATTTAAACAGCGCGGGAAATGTAAAAAATGCAAGAATTTTTTATATATAATTTTAATTTGAAAAAAGTTAAAAGCCTGAATAATAATAATAAATATCTCTATGTATTTATGGCTCTTAACAGGGTCATACTAGCAAATAAAAAAAAAGCTTCGTATGGAGGAAAGTTTCGGGTAAATAATTTCTTTTCATCTTACATTTATATATAGGTAGTTTTTACAGTTTCTTAAAATAATAAATTATTAGCATGCTACCAACAATACTGAATTAAATAGAAATACCATGTCGTTGTTTATGACTTGCTATCCGCATCGCAAAATACGGAAATACAGACCGTTGCACGACATTAAACTTTAAAATATTTTTGCGACATAAAATGGCCACTTAAGGCTGCCTTTTTCCTGCTTCCTCGGAACAAACTTAAACTTCGGTAACAACTTTTCTTGACATATTTAGTTCTGCCGAACTTCCAGTTCGTATATTTTGCTACTTCGCGAAATAACCAAAAAATAATATTCAATTCAAATTTTTCCTCTGAGAAGTTGTAACTTTATTCACAAAGTTTTAACCAATTTTCTATCTACTTATAAGAAGCAAATCGTATTACTTTTTTGTTAAAAAATGTTACCCAAAGCAAGATCATAACAGAGTTGTTCCTAAAAGCTGCTAGTAGCAAGTTCGGAGAATATTTAGCCAAGTATTTTTAATTTTGTTTTTTTATTTATTTATTTATTTATTAGGCACCTTAACATAATGATTGACATTACAATTTACAAAGGTGCACCAAAAATTTAACAGTTATAATGCCGTAAGTATATACAAAAAAAAAGGAAATAATGAAAAACTTATTCTAATACTATGATTAAGTGTACGACGAAAAAAAAATTTATACAAACAAAAAAAAAATTATAAAAATAAAAATTAGTGCTGGTTTCTATACAATAAGAAAAACACTTGAGGCAAGACGCTTTACTTGCGCCAATGAGGACTGATATAAATCTATGTGAGAGAAATAACAATTATAATTTTTTTGCAATAAATTTATAGGAGAGTTACTGGCCGAATTTGTGTGATAGGTAGGATAATAAAAGAGAGCCAATGATCGGGTGTTAGCGTTATGACAGTTCAAACAAAGAGCACTTGTAATATGAGTACAATCTACCAAATTATTAACCATTTTAAACAAGAAGACCGCTCCACTAACCAACCTTCTCGAACTTAACTTTAACAATTTATATTTTTTTAAACTTTGTTCATAACCACTGTTTAGCATTTCCGCATTAAATCTATAGTTCATATGAAATATAAACTTTTTTTGAATTTTTTCAATCCTTTCAATGTATTTATGATATTGGGGATTCCATACAATATTTGCAAACTCTAGATGAGGTCTCACAAACGCATTATAGAGTAACAATAGCGAAGAAGGATTTTTAAAGGGTTTTGTTATTCTTAGAATAAAACCCAAGTTCTTATAGGCTTTTCCAACTGTCTTTTCTATATGTATATCAAATAATAGTTTAGAGTCCATTATTACACCAAGATATCTCAATATCTATACAAAATATTATTCTTTAGCCTAGAAAACTTAATAAAAAAACATTTACTTGTATTTAGGACAAGTCTATTACGTTCACAATATTTAAAGAGGTTGTCAATATCACATTGAAATTTTACACAGTCTTCCATCGAACTAACCGTTTTATAAAGTTTTAAGTCATCCGCGTATAGTGAATGATTAACAAAGCTAAAACAGGTATGAATATCCGATATAAATAAAGAAAATAAAAGTGGGCCTAAATGAGATCCTTGCGGAATGCCCGATGTTACCGTAACGCAGTCCGATGAAACACTGTTCAACTTAACACATTGGCTTCTATCAGATAAGTATGAGCACAATAAATTAAGAAGTCTACCATGCAAACCGACATTCTGCAATTTTACTAATAAAGTTGGATGATGAACCCTATCAAATGCTTTTGAAAAGTCGGTGTACCCGGCATCCACCTGCCTTCTATCGTCCATGCACTCGGCTATATACTGCACAAAAGGCACCAGGTTAGTCACTACAGATCGCCCATGATAGAAACCATGCTGGTCATCACCAATGCTTTGTTTAACTTTAAAAAATAATTCTTTTGTAATAATAGATTCAAACATTTTTTCTGGTACTGATAAAATAGAGATAGGACGATAATTGCATACGTCCGTTCTGTCACCACTTTTATAAACAGGTGTGATCTGTGCAGTTTTCCATAAAGAAGGAAATGTTCCCTCGCTTAGAGCTTTGTTGTATATAATGAAAAGAGGTAGCGACATTGAGACACTGCACGATCTAAAAAAATAGGGTGGTATGTCGTCAGGGCCGGCACCCTTGTTAATGTTTAAGTTCTTTAGTTCATTTTCAACTTGCTCTATGGTAACATTCCTAATATCAACAATATTGCAGTTCAAGCTACCTGCATGAACCAACGAAGGCGAGGCGGAAGACACAAAGACACTAGCGAAAAAATCATTGAATGCACTGCAGATATCTTCATTGTTGCTATATGTATTACCGTTGTGGGTAACAAAGGTTGTAATAGACTTAGTCTTTTTTTTATTAGCTGTAAATGACCAAAATTTTTTTGTTATCTTTTATGTTAGACTCGGTATTTTCGACATATTTATTGTAATCAGATTTGATTGCTATCCTTACCGTTTTTCGCAGATTAGAAAAAACAAGATAATTAGATTTATTGTTAAACATTTTCCAAGTTTTATGGGCTTTGTACTTTTTTTTAATTAAATTTACTGTTGCTCTTGAATACCAAGTGGGATAGTGGTTGTTGATTCGCTTTTTTGGAACAAATTTCTGAATAATGTTATTAACGTTTAAATAAAATGCCTGAACACAGTCATCAGTTGAACGTTGACTAAATATGGTCTCCCAGTTAATATCGAGAATCTTATTATTTATGACACTGAAATCCGCGTTTCGAAATTTAAGCGTAGAATATCCTGTTTTAGATTTTAAATTCATATCATTATTTAGATTAAGAGATATGTTCAAAGTTTTGTGGTGCAAATCCTCAGCAACTAATGGCAATTCGTCACGCGTAACTAACACGTTTTTTATACTACTAAAAACTAAATCTAATATTTTATTGTGGGCGTTTAATATTCCACAATATTGCTTAAAACCCAAGAGATGAAAATTATCTACAATGCACTCACCATTGGAGCCAGTAACCTCTCCCGCAACATAGTATTTATCAACCGGATCCCAATACCATTTTAGACCAAGAGCATTATAATCACCAAGAACAATAAAATCATCATTACATGCCGCCAAAGATAGTACTACATTGTTCATTTTGATTAGATGTGCGCTTACATTCTGGACACTCGCGTTAGGTGGTATGTAAACACAGCATATATGCACTTTTCTTGATCCCGATAACCTCACAGTAACCCACAAATCTTCACAAATGCCCTCACATGACCATGCATCGTTAACGTGTGAATTATATTTTTTATTAACGGCAATCAGAACACCTCCTCCGTCCCTTTTATTGCTAAAATCTCGGTTACGATCTCGACGATATACATCAAAGACATCAGTATTAAAAAGTTTACCATTTCTTACGCTATCATTAAGCCAGGTTTCAGATATACATATTACGTCAGCATAAGAGCTACTAGTGCTGACAAAAAAATCATGTGTTTTAGATCTTAATCCCCGCGTATTTTGATACTTTATAAAAAAGTCCATGAACAATAAACTAAAAATAAATTCATATATCTTCCTGCCAGAGGTAGAGTTTATTCCCTGCTAAACCTTTTCATCGCCTCTTCATTAAAAATGTGACGAGTAGTTTCGCCGACCTTCAAATATATTTTACAGTTGTGGGTCCAACAGGTAGCATTTGTTTTGGATTTTACGAAGTCTCTAACTTGTTTAAATAAGAGTTTGTTCCGAGGAGTCAGATGGTCATTGATATACAATGAGTCATTGGAATCGGATAATCCAGTATCTTTTAATTTTAAACCTTTTTTCTTTCGAATTGCGCCAATTATGTTGTCCTTTGAAGTCCTATTCTTCATGGCTACTATTACGGATCTTGGATGCTTATTTTCAGAATTGATGTGAGCTACCCGATGGCACGATTCAAATTTATCCAGTGGTTGGTTAAGGGATTGAAAAATACGATTGACAACCATGCGTAGGTTATCTCCAAATTTTTCGGGAATACCGTTTATTTCAATATTATTAATTCTTGCATTTTGTTGGAAACTATCAATATCGGATTGCATAGCGATTATATTATCGGATAACGTGGATACAGTGTTTTCCAGCTTTGGAATATTTTTCACTTTTTTCTTCATCTCTTCAATTTTTTTAGCAAAATCATCAATTTTAGCCCCGTAGAACTCCACAGATGTTTTCAAAGAATCTTGTCCATTTTTTATAACACCGACGTCTTTTTGAAGAGAATCTATTTTATTGTCAAGGACTGCAAGTAGTTTCGTTACATCATTATTACTCAACTCGACTGACGGCTTTGGCTTACTGATGCACTCCGCACATCGATAGACAAAGCTTGGGGTTTTCAAGACATCTTGCGATATCGGTGGATTAGGACACGTCACATGGAATAGACTCTTGCAAAAGAAGCACTCCAGCGACGACCGGCCAACAATACGAGCTCGACAAATCCCACAATTGCCTGACATAGCAGCGATAAAAAAACCCGCAAAAAATTGTATTTATCACAAATTGGAATATATATTTTGCAGGCATTACATTAAATGCTTTTTAGACCCTTTTAGTAATACTTATGCACTCAAATTTTTAATAGGTCACTATATGACATTTAATATTTAGTCTTAGAAAAAAAAATGAAAAAAAAAGAGCAATTTTTAACCACTAAAATAACAAAAGAACTGAGAGCACCATAACATGTGTGTATTTATTTGATTGATCT
The DNA here is from genome assembly GCA_030620095.1 of Kuschelorhynchus macadamiae. NCBI lineage: Eukaryota > Metazoa > Arthropoda > Insecta > Coleoptera > Curculionidae > Kuschelorhynchus > Kuschelorhynchus macadamiae. Next base: position 1,366,702 of record JAUTXW010000284.1, read on the forward strand.
AATCTGCCTGAGTCAAAATCATAAATCAAATTTTGTATTAACTTCTAAAAGACCTAATAATATGAATTTGTGTACGGATATTTATTTCTCGTTTACTAAACCCGTTCCTTCGCTTTCACAACGTTTCGAATGGTAACTACCTCAAATCTCTTTTAAGTATAAACTAATTCCTAGTCGTGTGCGCTGATTTATGGAGCCTCCGCCCCCTGGTTACCTAAACCGTAAAGTGTATGGAGGTCAGTGTAAGATAGAAGCGGATTCCATGTGTTGGGAATATCAACGCTAGCCTTACTGAAAACACTTTTATTCTATGAATGATGTTTTTATTAAATTTTGTTTACGCCAGTGCTGCTCTTTATGCAATATTTTAGCCTTAGACCACTCCACCCGGTGTAGGTTTGACCAGAGATGTTTCGCTATGCCCGATTTTGACATCTTTCCCTTTTGAAAATGATTAAAATGTCCTTTGAATCCCACACTAAAAGAAAGCTTTCTCTCTTCAATGTAGACTTCGCCATATTCAAAGTGGATTTGGCAAATGCATTCTTTTTTCTTGTCGATATTTTTTGACTTAGTTTTCGTTTTAAAAACAGTTTTAGTGTCGAAATCCCTGGCTATACTCCGAATCTTTTTAGATGTCACCTAATATAGGGTATTACTTAGTAATCTTTCAGAATAACTATTTTGCAATCTTCTTAAATATTTAATTTCTGCCTCAAGTATTATTACAAGTAATTGCAGTTATGGTGTAAAGCGTTCTTTCTTATTTTTGTCGGTGCACAATAGTTTAAACTTTTGTTGAGATACTGTTAAGAGTGTGTAGGCTTTCGGTAAACTGTAGTTCTCATACCTTCAACAGATCGTTTAGTAAGAACGTCAAGAAATGGGAAAGGGGAATTTTCACCTTTCTCAATTTTAAATTTAGCACATTCTTATTCTTATATTGGTTGTCGCTTGTAGTCCACATAATAAAAATATCATTTACATTCTTAAGCCAAAATTTTGTTTTGGTTTGAGCAGCAAGAATTACTCCCAGGTAGCACTTTTAGGCATGAATACGTCATTGTTACCACAAGTATTTTCGATGAAGTAACCGGAACTTGGTGTCGCCACGTTTTGTTTAAGCTGAGACTACGTAGTCATTACCAAAATGAGGAACAATTTTAGGGTAACTATGTCGTGAACAATACGTAATTGTGACTGTGACTTACGTAGATAGTACGGAATTGTGTGGTTCCATTTAAGTAGCCGAATAGTAATAATTCACCCTATTTGTTACTTCCTTATTTCTGTCTTTATTTAATCCATTTGAAAAATACGTATGGTTCTTTTTAATACAAACATAACAGTTATGACGACTACAAACACTTAAATTTGGAAAATGGTGTAGAGCGTATATAGGGTGCCTTATTAGTAGTTGAGGTAGGATACATGCGTTTCACTTAGTTTTTTTGCCATGCTAAAGACCTAAAATTAAAAGACAGGCAATTTTTACTGGTGAATATGATGATGACAGTCGTAAAAAAATGACCTTTAAGATTCGTTAATTTTGATTACATTTTAGTCAAATATATCGGCCAATTTAAATCTCAAAAATTTAAATTTGGACTTTGGTTTAAATAGTAATTATCATTAAATATCTTATTATAAGGAGTGATTCTTTTTTTAACGTGATGTTTAATGTGTATGCATTTTTAACATTTATACTCACAAAAATAAACATTATAGCTAAATATTTATAGGGGAGATGAAAATAAACAATGGGGTTCTGCTGGACTTTTACTTTGAAGTTGGCTGTATTTCTTTACTTAGCCAATTACTTAACATCAAGGGTCTACGACTGCTCCCATACGCTTTTATAGTTTTGGATTCCTTAAATACGCAGCAGTTACTTATACCCAATTACTTTGAAGTCTTGAACACTAATGTGGTACGTTAGGGTGTTTCCTTAAAAAGCCGCTTTATGTTGTTTTCATGTTCAGGTATGACATAACCAAGTTATGATATTTTTAATTTTCTATAAAATGTGGATGAATGACGAAAGCTACTTTTTTTTCTTATGGGACGTGACGCCATTGCCATTTTACCTAGTTACTCGTAGGTTATGTCTACAACACATATACACAACTAATTGAGATTGACAAATTCGGACCGAATATAATAGAGTTCAATGGCTGTATACCGAATTACAGTGACTTTATAAGGACGGTGGCGACAATAGGGTAACCAATTTTGGATTGGTTCGGCCATATTGCTGCTAAAATCGTTTTGTTTACTTTTTGCCTAAGTGGGTTCCTTATGAGGTTTCTTGTTAGTGTATTATTTTATTAGTTTTTGTAATTATTAAAATAAATATTGATTTAAACAATAAGTTCTAAGCCATGGGCCATATCGAGAAATGTGTTTAAGCCTGGTTCACCTGCTTTCTGCTTGTAATTATAAAGTGTTTGTGATGAATTTGTAAATTACTGTGACCGTAAATATTTTAAGTGTAAGTTTACATGTTTATATGCGCTCGCTCTCTTATATAAAAAAATTCACCGACTCCTTTCTTATTCTCGACTATATCTCTAATTATAGGAGGATCTACACTACTCTTATTAAGTCAGCAAAAAAATCACACTACCGAAAACGTCTAACAAACTCTAATAACGTTTCAAAAGAAACCTGGTCCATCATCAATAACCTCAGAAACAAATCAAACCCTGTGACTCAGATCTTGCCAGGGGCTAATGATCTAAATGATTATTTTATTAATGTAAGCAAAAATGTTACCTCTAGTATCTCGCCAAGTTTGGACCCTCTTTCGTTTCTCCCTCCTTCAAAAAATTTAGCTGATAGCTTTTTCTTAAGTCCCGTTAGCAACACTGAACTATTGAAGGTAATACATAATATCAAAAGTAAATCTTCGTGTAGCACTGATGGCCTATCAATTAGAATATTCCTGAACTTGCCACTCCCAGTCATAGAGGCCCTTACAACATTAATAAATGAGTCCTTTATAAAAGGTGTATTCCCTGATTGCCTTAAAACAGCTATAATTATTCCACTTCATAAAGGCGGCGAAAAAACTAACTCTTGCAATTATCGCCCAATTGCACTACTACCAGTGCTATCAAAAATCATCGAAAGGCTACTGAAGAACCGTCTTATGCCATTTCTCCTGAAACATCAGATAATATCCCCGGAGCAGTTCGGATTTCTACCCAACAAGTGCACCAGTGACGCCATGTTCACGTTGCTTAGAGGCGTCTACTCATCTCTCAATAACAACCACCCAACTGCCTCAGTTTTTTGTGACTATGCGAAAGCCTTTGATTGTGTCAGTCATGAAATTCTGATAAACAAACTACATTTTTATGGAATTCGTGGTACTTCTTTAAATTGGTTCAAATCTTATCTTGGAAAAAGGCAACAACTTGTAAGGGCTAATGGTTCCGATTCTGATTGTAAGTTGATTACAAGTGGAGTTCCTCAAGGTTCAAACAAACAAACAAACAAAAGTATGCTTTATTGCCGCAGAAAAATTCTACAATTTTATGGACAAAGCAAAATATACCTAAAAATAAGACATATCAAAACATTAATCGAAAATAATTTCGACAAGTCAGTGCTTTTTTTTTTTTTTTTTAAATGTAAATTATCAATTTACCAAATCGTAAAACACACGTTAGAATATAGCATAACATTGCAAACAGCAAATGAATCATGATAACCTTATAAAAGTAAACAAACACACATGTACGAGGTGAATAATTTCGATGACATTGAAATCAAAATTGCAACTATGCGACCTTAAACTCTATGTTATTATAGTTATACAAATAATTGTGATGTTAAACAGAAGGTATATTGAACTAGTGCAGAATGTAGTATACAAAAAGAATTAAATTGTTTTTAATCCAATACCTAACAAAAATAATTAAGTTTTAAGTGAATGTTCGACAGTTCTTTTCCCTATATAATGATTTACAAAATTCTATGCTATGAGTTAGGACATGACTCACAAAAGATTTAAGTAAACAAGCGAGTTTAGTGACAATTTAAAGAGACTTACTCACTGAAAAAAAAATCATTAACGCTGTAAAGTGGTCTCTCAATGAGGTATGCTTTGGTGTTTTTTCGAAATTGTGCAAGCATAGGGATAGATTTTAAATGTACTGGCAGATTGTTGTAAAGTTTTATGGCGTTGTAAATAATTGATTTTTTTATTAATTCTGTGGAAGGAATGGGAAGATAAATATCATGCCTAGAGTTTCTGGTAGGGTATACATGTTGTGGCCTTTCTGGGAGGGTGTTTATATGTTTTCTCAGCAAACATACCGTTTCCAAAATAAATAATGCAGGAAGTGTTAATATTTCATGTTTTTTGAAATAGTATTGGCAGTGAGCTCTATTATTTAGACCAAACAAATAACGAATGGCTCTCTTTTGAAGCATAAAAATACTACGAAATTGCTCGGTGGTACAGCAGCCCCAAAAGGGAAGGCCATAGCGGAGGTGGGATTCAAATAAAGAGATTCAGTCTTGGGACCTATTCTTTTTTTGTTATACATTAATGATATCACGAACCTTAAAATTAATGGAAGAATCTCCCTTTTTGCTGATGACACAAGCATAACATGGAGTGATTTTGATACAACGTCTTTACACTCTAGTATCTCCAAAGACTTGGTTATAATTAAGGCTTGGTCCGATTCCAATATGCTTTGTTTTAACGTCGATAAAACGGTGGCGTTATCTTATAAGGGAACTTTACAACCACTTCAGGTACATAACAGCAATATTGAATACGTGAAGTCGGTTAAATTCCTGGGTTTAAATATAAATAGCAACCTAAAATGGTCTAATCATATTGACACCTTAACTAAAAAACTTTCTACCGCCTGCTTCGCCATTCGATCAGTTTCAAAAGAACTAGACGTTCCTTCTGCCAGACTTACTTATTTCTCTTTATTTGAATCCCACCTCCGCTATGGCCTTCCCTTTTGGGGCTGCTGTACCACCGAGCAATTTCGTAGTATTTTTATGCTTCAAAAGAGAGCCATTCGTTATTTGTTTGGTCTAAATAATAGAGCTCACTGCCAATACTATTTCAAAAAACATGAAATATTAACACTTCCTGCATTATTTATTTTGGAAACGGTATGTTTGCTGAGAAAACATATAAACACCCTCCCAGAAAGGCCACAACATGTATACCCTACCAGAAACTCTAGGCATGATATTTATCTTCCCATTCCTTCCACAGAATTAATAAAAAAATCAATTATTTACAACGCCATAAAACTTTACAACAATCTGCCAGTACATTTAAAATCTATCCCTATGCTTGCACAATTTCGAAAAAACACCAAAGCATACCTCATTGAGAGACCATTTTACAGCGTTAATGATTTTTTTTTCAGTGAGTAAGTCTCTTTAAATTGTCACTAAACTCGCTTGTTTACTTAAATCTTTTGTGAGTCATGTCCTAACTCATAGCATAGAATTTTGTAAATCATTATATAGGGAAAAGAACTGTCGAACATTCACTTAAAACTTAATTATTTTTGTTAGGTATTGGATTAAAAACAATTTAATTCTTTTTGTATACTACATTCTACACTAGTTCAATATACCTTCTGTTTAACATCACAATTATTTGTATAACTATAATAACATAGAGTTTAAGGTCGCATAGTTGCAATTTTGATTTCAATGTCATCGAAATTATTCACCTCGTACATGTGTGTTTGTTTACTTTTATAAGGTTATCATGATTCATTTACTGTTTGCAATGTTATGCTATATTCTAACGTGTGTTTTACGATTTGGTAAATTGATAATTTACATTTTTAAAAAAAAAAGCACTGACCTGTCGAAATTATTTTCGATTAATGTTTTGATATGTCTTATTTTTAGGTATATTTTGCTTTGTCCATAAAATTGTAGAATTTTTCTGCGGCAATAAAGCATACTTTTGTTTGTTTGTTTTGTTTGTTTGTTACTTAAAAGTTACTAAATATTGCACATTTTTATTTTGGTGTAAAAGACAATATTGTTTCATGCCTTAGAATATGTTTTACTTTATTCAGCACCCCAATTTGAGACACAAGCTCTCAAAGATTAGCGTAAAAGAACTTTATTTTGTAGGCCTTCTTCGGTACATACTACATTACTTAATTTACTTGGGAAGCAACTGTCATTAATCACTTGAGCACACATTGTTATTTGTTAAAAAACTAAATGAAAAAGTAAGTTTGCACTAGATCCTTCGCATAGATTATTAGAGTAAAGCACTAACATATCCCTACATTTACAACCGACGCTGACACAAGTTGTCAGTGTAAAGTCAATTTCGAATTTTTTCTGCGGCATATTACTCTTTGTAGGCTGAAATTAATAATAATTTTATTAATTAACATTTTAGCTGATTAAATTTTCTTATATTAATGTGTTAAAGTAGATTAATTTAGTCACATTTTGCGAGAAACTAACGATAATATGTCTGCGCCCACTATCCTTATAAAGTCACTGTAGACCGAATCTCGTGCCAGCGCCCCCTATCTCCGGAACCTTAAGTACAAGAGGCAATAGTTTCCTTGTAGTAAAAAATTAGAGTACTTCTTACTTCTAAGTTGCACCGAAGAATAAAGGCTGGTAATAGTTAGTTAAAAGTAACATTAGACGATAACTTTTTCTACTCTGCAGCGACTCGTTTTTCTTTATAGTAATACATTATAGGAGTACATTTAGACGTAATGGAGTAGTCGCTGCAAGGTTCAGGAACGTTCTTATTCTTAAAAGTTATAATTTAGTAAACAGATTAGAAGCAGTAACTTTGAAAAATTACTGTTATGTCACTGAAAAGGAATGACGACCTTGGAGCCTGGTGCCAGCTGGGCTTGCTCTGCGAATAACTCTGTATATAAAAGATATTGGCAACCACCGGCGAGAAGAATGACCTAATCGGAAGACCAACAACTTCTGAGAAAAACCTATCTTTCCAATATTTATTTGCATATTTAAATTTTGTGCCAATGCAATATTGGCATATGGTGTGGTTTGAAAAGCATGCAATTAATTCTGTTTAAACAAATCTAAACTTTGGCTTAGGTATGTGGATGTTTTTTTCTTATTTAGACTGCCAAATAACATGTAAGTTTACTATACACATATACTGGAAAGTATCTCAACCAAAGTTTCTGCAGAAAACATTAACAAGTAATCAATATCAAAATTACAAAATGGACATCAAACTATGACACCGTCCGATTTTCAAGAAACATCACCTTTTCTCACCATATTTTAAATTAAAAGAACATCTGAAAAGTTTGCCAAAGGATATCGGGAAGAACAAAGACTGCATTTATTGCAAGATTTTGAGATTTGGATAGTTTTAATAATATGTTTAAAAGAAAAAAATATATTTAAAAAAAATGGAAATAGCCGGAACTTCCTTGGTATTGAATCTTTCCTTTTACTAGGAACAGAGAAGTGTGACCCAACTTAGTTCGATGAATCCTTTGAAATTGTCATTTTGACGGCACGTTTGAATATTTATAATTTACTGTAGCGTGCTATTTGTTCCTAAGAAGAAAAAGAATACTTATTATATTCAAATTATTAATTATTTCTCAACAGAAGTTAAGTAATTACATTTGTAACTATTTGATCATGAATTTTTCGCATGAAGGACATATAAACATGCATTTGCTTTAGAGAAGACATTCTCGCCCAATAGTCTTTAAAAAACTGGAGGAGAGATTTAAAAGAACGAGGCACATCGGACATGAAACACATGAAAGAATCAAACCAGCCACTAATGATAAAAGGAAGATTATGCTGGCTTTAAGTGTTTTGGCAGTAGGCATAAAATATGATTCAGCAGCGATCTCACTTTCTCGGATACGTATGTTTAGTGATGGGGCTATATTTCACAGAAATTGTTGTGTAAATAAACATAACTTCCATTACTACAATACTAGCAACCAGTTCTTTCACGAGAAGTTAACTATCAACATAGATGGTCTGTTAATGTATGGGGCGGTATAATAGGACCAGGAAATCTAACCAGTAATATGTACCTTAATTTTTTACAGTACGTAAGAGCGCCGACTCATTACAATTTACCAGTAAGGCATTTTTTTAAATCGACGGTTCAATGATCATTGGACTGGTAGAGGTCGTAGAATTTACTTCCTGTTGTTTTTTTTAATTTAGCTGTGCTATGAATAAACCTGTTGAAAGTATTATTATTTAGTTAGAAGTTCATATTTTAACGAACTACGGTTAAAATTTATTTATAATAAACTTGTAAAAACGACTTAATATTAATCTTGCTGTTAATATTGTTATCAATTACAATTAATATTTTTTGATATCAAAGAAATAATGATTATTTTTTACTATAAAAAAATAAAGTAGATGGTTTTATTAGTTCCATTAAACTATTTGTATTCATGGCAGTCTTGATTAAAATAAAATTTACCTATTATTGCGTAGTTAAGATAAAATTTAAAATATTTTAAAAAGTATATCATTTGGGTATATGACATACTTAAGAAAAAAACAAAGGTATTTAAAATGTTAATCAGAATAATAAAAAAAATGAAATATTGAATATTTAAATATGCCAAATTCGTCACGCTAGCACGAACACCCTATATCAAATTATTCAAATGGTACTATAAGTATAGTATAGTATGAGTATGACCTAGTACTAGGTACCAAAGGATACCTACGAGCAAAATTATGTAAACCTTAGGAAACTCCATGGGTAATTGTGAATTTTTGAACGGATACCTTATAATTCCCAAAATATCAATAAAAAATCAATTACTTGACAACACAGCACACTTTAAAACACCAGTTAATATTCTCAAGTTTATTCTTGCTGAATTAAATGACGCAAAAATATACAGGATGCCCTATTTAAAAAATATATATTATTTATTATATATTTTTTGGGACACCTGGGTTTTTAAAAAATATTTTTACGTTATACCCCTTATTAAATCCTAAAACTTTCCAATCAAACTTTTTTTTGTATCTTTTTTGGTTTGGGCGTTATCGAAGGCGAACATGTGATTGACGCACCCGATATATGGGGAAGTACTATGTTTGCCACAATTTTTAGTAACACCATCACAAAATCTAAGGTTTTCGATTTTTAGTTTATTCCCAGCTCATCACCTCGTATGCTCAAAATAAAGAGCGAGTCACTACTACCCGTTTACTATTCCGTATTTCTTCACCCAACGTCACTAGCGGCCTCCAAACATAGTAGTTACCCCGATTACGGGCACATGCGTGCGCCGTCAGGGGATGTCAACATGGACAATGGTGACCGCAACTCCATCATACGATGGAATGCAGCTTAGAATATATTTTTTAACCAAAGTAGACTATGCTAAAAATATCTCTAATTCGGCTAAGCCTGTATGTTAAATATTATTTTTAAAGTATCCTGGTTTATTAAATTTAATACCTAACACATACATATATTAAAAAATATCAAAGATCTGCCAATGACGCCCAAAATATAATACCCGCGGGAACTAACCTAGACTATTTTTGGAGCAAACTTGAAATGGCTCGGTTTGTTGGAAAATGTTAATCAAAGATAATTAATAGATTAGTTTGAGCTATACGAACAATTTCTTTTTCATGTCGACTCTCAAAAATTGTTGTTATTAAATTACGCTAGTACTATTCTTATTACTTTCGGTATGGTCCGAGACGTTTGCAGAACTTTGCAGTTTGGAATCCTCACATCCAAAAACCATGTTTTTCCATTACCGGCCGTCTGTAGGCCTGTTGTTCCGTCTGTCCATTTGTCGTTCTGTCATTGAGTGGTATATATCTCATATACTATTTATCTAAATGATTTCATATTTCAACCAACATTGAAGGGTCATGTGAGATGGCATGGTAATCTACTGACCTCATAAAATGTGAACCACTCATTATGAAATTTTTTATTGAACGAACCTTAAATTTTGTACAAAAAGTGTGATGTAGGAATAAAGTGATAACATTCTGTTGCATTATGGTGGGACTACTTATGCAATTGATATACAGGTTTTTCATAAAAAAAAACCTAGTCTGTAAGAGGAATAAACTAGTAAAACGACTCCGACATGGGAAAACAATACGTCGGATTAATGAAATGTCTTATTTTTTCAATTAAATTCCTTTTACTCGAATACAACTTTATTTGTATGAAGGAAAATAATAAAAAATTTAATATAGTTTTATAGACGATGTAAGTGAAGTTATAAACTTATAATAGCAATAATGATAATAATATTGACGGTAAAAATACAACTCAAAACAAATATACGATAGGTAAAAATGAATAAACTGAAATTATGTTAATTAGAATTTGTACAAATTTATGATTATAAACTAAACGCCATTTTCTTATATTTCTTTCTAATTCATAGAAAACGTAGGCAACAAAAAATTTTAATATAAAATGAATATCACTTGGACAGTTATTTGACTTTTATTCCTGTTCGTCAATGTCACTCTCAATATTGTCATTCATTCAAAAATGCTGCAATATGATTGTAAAGTACACCAAAATATTGGGATTTAAATAAAACAAACTAATACACTGTTAACTCTTCTGCTGTGGTATAACAACTGATGATTTCACCAGCGTTACGCAACAACATCGATCCTTTATTTACAACCTTTATATTTACACATGGTGATAAGAGAATTCTCTGTACTTCTGAATACTACATCCATTTTTTCCTTTTAAACAAGTTTGAAAACTTAACTTAATTGCAAGCACTTATTACCTAGACAAATTGATTCGTATCCTTACAATACTAATACATAATTGAAAGAACTTAATGCTAATAATATGAAAATTTAAATATTACAATATTAAATAATAACAAGACTGTAGTACTAAAACAGTACAGGTTAAATATAGTAACGAGTACATCTAAATTCTAATACTAAAATATATAAATTAATAATTTACAATATTAAATAATACAATCATAAATAATAACAATAGCAAATAATACAAACAAGACGACAATATTATATCAATTCAGTAAATTTAATATCAACTACCTATATCTAAATTCTAATGCTAATACTAATGTGTATATATGTATGAATAACCTACAATATTAAATAATATAAACACGACGGCATCATTATAATAATACAGGTTAAACAATGAAGTATTATAACAATATAGGTTAAATGAAGTACCATCTCAATTTTAATTTTCCCCCTCCTTGGTAGTTTCGTTATCATGACAGGTTTCTTGTTCAGGTCCATTAGTGACTTTCCATTCTCCTTGTATTTTTTTTAAATGTAAAATATTTCTTCGGTAATCTTGACCTGTTTCATCATTTCTAATTTGAATGTCGCCTCCATTTCTGCTTATTACTGTGTGTTGACTCGGATTGAAATTGGGGCAAGTCTTATTGTTTTTTATTAGATTTTTGACATAAACTTTATCGCCTGGCTCCAATTCAGTTTCTGCTGCTTTGCGTTTCCTGTCTGCGTATTCTTTTCCTTGTTCTTTTAATATTTTGTCTCTGTCCCTAACTTCATTATCCAGACTCTTGTTTCCTAGATCTCCAATACTGGGAATTTTGTCCCTAAAAGACCTTCGGAAAAACAATTCAGATGGAGATTTTCCGGTTACACTGTGTGGTGTACTATTGTACATCATCATATAGTCGAGAAGATCTTTTTTCCAATTCTGTTTTAGAACATGGCTAATTTTAATTCTTTTCAATATGTCTCGGTTTTGCCTTTCAACTTCCCCGTTTTGTTGGGGCCAGTAAGGTATTGTGTGTAGTAATTCGATGCCGGTTTCTTTACAGAAATTTTTGAATTCGATGCTTGTGAACTGCCTGCCGTTATCGGCATTAATGCACGAAGGGTATCCTAACCTAGAGCAAATCTCTTGTATTGTGTTTATCGTGCTTTGTGCTGAAATATCCTTCATGATTTTAATCTCTTTGTAACGGCTAAAGTAATCGACAATGACAAATATGTAATCGTTACTCGGGAGTGGCCCTAGGAAGTCGATAGCTACAGCCACCCACGGCTGTGTAGGTAGGTCACGCCGTTTCATAGGGTTTGGCGCATTAGGTGCGGAAACTAGTGTACACCCTTTGCAGGCTTTTACAAGTTTCTCGGCGTCGGCGTCAATTTTTGGCCACCAGACTTTCGTGCGCAAACGGTTCTTCATAGCAACGATGCCAGGGTGTCCTTCGTGAGCTGCTTCCATAACTTGCGATCTAAGTTGAGATGGTATTACAATTTTATCACCCCTTAACAAAATGCCTTCATGAAAACAAAGTTCTGAACTGAATATCTTATACTGATTAACCGACTGATCCCAAGAATCCTGAAATATAGCTTCTTTTACTCTGATAATTTCATCGTCTTTTTCTGAGTGTCTCTTTATGTCAGATAGTGAAACGGCAACTGGTCTTGAATAGCTAACTATTTGATAAATAGAATTTTCATCGAATGGTTTATCTATATTTTCTGCCCTTGGTAGTCTCGATAATGAATCCACTATATTAAATTTGCCGGGACGGTATATGACTTTAAAACTATAACATTGAAGACGAAGAACCCATCTTTCTATACGGGCACAAGGTTTGGATTTTGGTCCGAATATGGTTTCAAGGGGTTTATGATCAGTAACCAGTTCAAAATTTTCTTTTCCATATAAGTACATGTGAAAATGTTCAACTGACCATACCAACGCCAGAGCTTCCTTTTCCGTTTGACAATATCTCTTTTCACAATCTGTCAGGCTCTTATTACCAAACGCAATAATTCGAGGCCCAGAAACATTAAATTGAATAAGGACACAACCAAGGCCAACTGGGCTCGCATCGGCTATTACTTGGGTCCTATCACCAGGATGATAATATCCCAATGTGTTGATTTTGGATAAACTATCTTTTAGTTTCTTAAATGAATGTTGTTGTTCAGTTTTCCAGTAGGTCTCTATGTTGGAATGTTTCCCCAATTTCATTCTGAGCAGCTTCCTTAGTGGTTCCGTCAGTGTTGCCAAGTTCGGAATCCATTTTCCTACGTAATTTACTAATCCCAAGAAACTTTGAATTTCCTCAACATTGTTTGGTGTCCGAAATGTATTTATAACTCCTATGTAGCTCTCAAGTGGTTTGACTCTTGCCGCTGATAGTTGATGGCCCAAAAATTCGACGATTTTTTAATCCGAAAATGCATTTATCTTTATTTAATAAGACGTTATTCTGTTCTAAGGTTGCTAGTACGTTATTTAGTCTCGTATTATGTTCTTCCAGTGTCGCCCCGAAAATAAGAATGTCATCGATAAAATTGACAACCCCATCACATTTTGCGAGTATACGTTCTAGTATTTTCTGGAAAATTTCTGGAGCGCAGGATATACCAAACATGAGCCTTTTATATCGGAGTAATCCTCTGCTGCTGATAAAGGTAGTGATATAGCGAGAGGCTGGTGAAATTTCAATCTGATGAAAAGCATTTTTAATATCTATTTTTGAGAATATCTTTGCATCTCTGAATTTCGGTAAGAGTTGGTCCATTGTAGGGAGTGGATGGTTCTCACGTATAATAGAGGAGTTTGCTCTCCTCATGTCCAAGCAGATTCTAACTTCTCCGTTGTCCTTTAATACTGGAACAATTGGAGATACCCATCTAGATGATCCTGTCACTTCTTCAATTATGTCTAATGCCATAAGTTCATCTAGCTTCCTGTTTATTTTTTCTTCCAGTGGAATTGGCACTCGCCTATATGGCTGACATACTGGCTTTATTGCCTCATCAATAGGAATATCTACCATGACATCCTTAAACTTCGGAAACGGACTTGTAGCATTTATAGAGTATATTCCAATTTTCAAAACACCTAAAGCTGTTGCAGTTCTCTTCCCCAGAAGATTTTTATTACCATCTTTTATTACGTAAAATACTGCCTTAATAGGTTGATTTCCAACGTCTATAAATGCTTCAAAAGATCCCACGACAGTCAAAGGTTTTTTACTGGCGTAAGCTAAAAATATCTTGTCGGGATTTTTTACCTGGTTATATACTTGAACTTTTTGCCTTTTTAATTGTTGCCATGCTTCTAGGCTAAGTAAGTTACATTTGCTTCCTGAGTCAATGAGCAGATCAATTTTGACTCCCCCAATTTTACATAGTATAGTGTCATCTTGATCCACGTGGAAGACATAGTCGGCATCATCTTCGGAGCTTTCTTCAATGACATGGGTGTTTGACAGCTTTACTTTTTTAAAGTTCGCTGGATGTCTCTCGAAGCTGGTGTTTTGCTTTTTTGTCTTTCTTTTCCCAGGGGCTGTTCTACACTGGCTAATGAAATGTCCTTTAAATCCGCATTTATTGCACTCTTGATTTAGAGCTGGACACTTAAGACTTATGGAAGAATGTTCTCGACTGCCGCAACGACTGCAAAGTGCTTTTCCACGACGACTGGTAGATGGTCTGTGATGTAATAAGTTGACGTCTTGGGTAGGCCTATCCGGATTTCCTGAGAATTCCCCAAGCTGTCTTTTTACTGCTTCTAATGAGTTAGCTTCACTTATTATCATCTCCAAGGTCATGCTATCTCCAACCGCAAGTATTTTTTTCCTCAACTCCAAGTTGCACCCCTTTTCCACAATCTGGTCTATAAGATTTTCCTCCAAACTCTGAAATTGACATTTCTCTGCCTGATGTCTCAACCGTATGAGAAATTTCTCAAACTTCTCCCCTTGCTCTTGCTTAAGAAGTCTAAAGATGTGTCTTTCAAACACCTTGCTCTGTTTGGGAGCAAAGTATTCGTCAAGTTTTTCAATTGCAGTTTGATAAACATCCACGTCGACTGCAGCTTCAACATGAGCACCAGGAATATTGTAATAAATTTCTTGAATTCCTATTCCACCCGTATGTAATAAAATAGCTCTTTTTTTTGAAGAACTGTCGATACTTGCTGCCTCTAGGTATATATTCAAAGCTCTTTTCCACTTTTTCCATCTTAGGGCAACTGAAGAAACATCTCCGTCACAATCAAAATTCTCCACAGTAGAAAGATTTGACAAACTCATTGTCGCTGTTTTGTTCTCTGCAAGAAAAAAGGTGCTGGTTGATTACTTTTCGTAACCGCAAATTTAGGTGATACTGCTTTTTCGTGTACATGGGAAACGCACTTTTAATATTTTATATTTTATTTTACTATTTTTAATAATATAATTTGTATTATTACTATTATTATTATTATTATTATTATTATTGTTATATATATATATACATACATACATTTTTTACTTAAATACTCGATACATTATTTTTATCTATTTAGTTTGATTTTTTAGACTTTGAATTGTACGAAAACCATTTTAAATTTAAATTTAAGCACCAAATATCAACTATCATCGACATTGAAAATTTCTAAAATGTTTTGATATTCATTGTATTTTGCCTAAAAATCACAATGAAACAGGCAATAATAAAATATATCTTATTTCTTAAGCTTAAAACTTTTTTAATTTTAAAACTTATTATTGCAACATGTTTTTATATATTATTAACCCTACTTGATTAGTTAAGTCGGATGTAAGCCTAAAATTGTGGACCTTTCGTCCATTTATTTGGAACCTTTGTTCCCTAATTTGGACCTACGTCCCTTGGTTTGGACATAATGTCCCTTAGTTTGGACCTACGTCCCTTTCATTTGAACCTACGTCACCTTGCCTTGGACCTACGTCCCTTTGGTTTGGGCCTATGTCCATTGATTTGGCACTACGTCCCTTAATATGGAGCGTTCATCCCTTTATTTTAAAATGTTGTTCCTTGATTTGGACCTACGTCCCTTAATTTGGACGTTCGTCCCTTAATTCGAACCTTTCGTTCTTTCATTTAGACTTACGTTCCTTGTTTTCTTTAAATTAGAATAATATATAAAATTCTATTGTATTAGTGACATGTATGCTTTTTTGTTATTATTTATATAGTAAGTAGATAGTTAAATAAGTATTTATTTTGTTTTCCCACCTTTTTTTTTTTTTTTTTTTTTTTTTTTTGAAAACTGGTCGATATATAGCAATATTTGGCGAAATTTAATAATTTGTTATTAAAATCAACTTCATAGTACTCACCAGATAGTTTTTTAACACAAAACACACTAACTAATCACAATATAATATCCATTTGTCCTCGTCGCCACTGTAAAGTACACCAAAATATTGGGATTTAAATAAAACAAACTAATACACTGTTAACTCTTCTGCTGTGGTATAACAACTGATGATTTCACCAGCGTTACGCAACAACATCGATCCTTTATTTACAACCTTTATATTTACACATGGTGATAAGAGAATTCTCTGTACTTCTGAATACTACAATGATCAACAGGTTTAATTATTAATTCGAAATGTGAGGGAATTTTTGAGTTGCAACAGCTTAGAGAAACGTTACCCATTGACTATAATAATGTACTAATGAGGTCATCGGGTGCTTTAAAAGTAAGTCAAGCTACTTTGTCTCGCATTAAAAAAATGGAATTGAATCAGACTAATGATATTCAAGATATCAGAGAAAAATAACGAAATACAGAACTACAATATCTGATTTTATGAAGAATAAAATTAAGGATATAATTTTTCTGATGTATGTTAAAAAGGAATACGTTACAACGGCCAGTTTATACAAGCGGTTTTTTTAACTATTCTCTTTCTTCTCTCTGAAATAGGATTCCGATGGAAGAAAACTAGTAGCCGAAAATATTTAATGGACCTTTCCGACATTCAGATGAAGAGAATAGAATACGCAAAAAAAAATATACAAAAAATGTCGAATCGCAAGTACCTTATACTCTAGTGTTTTAGATGAAACATGGATAATCAACAAAGGAGCCTTTAGATGTAGTTGGTAGGATGAAGCCCCTTCTACCGGTTCTGCACAGATTACAAGGGCAGGATAATTTTAGATTTTTAGCAAGACATTTATGGAAGTTTTTTTTCAGGTCACCGTTATATCGTGATTCACGCTGGCAACAAGAATGGATTTATTAAAAATGCAAACTTGGTACTTCGAAGCGGGACTAAAAAGGGAGACTATCACGACACCATGAATAGAAAAAAATTTGAAACATGCTTCAAAATTAAATTAATTTCAAAAATTTAATTCCAGAATTTTTAATGATTATAGATAATGGAAGTTATCAGACCGGCCTTTCTGAGGAAATTCCGAATAAGTCTTTGCCAAAATATATACTAATTGAATGGCTGAACGAATACATCGATTACCCAGAAAGGGCCATTAAAGGACGTTAATTCTTTTAAAGGAATCCCGAAAAAAAATATCTTGACAAATATGTTTTACAGTTTGGATACAAAATTTTAAGACCACCACCACACCATTGGCAGTATAATGTCATTGAAATGGTTTGGTCGGAATGTAAGAGCAAATACAATCAGTACACATTACCCTCAAAAAGAACAATTAACGAAGTACTGGAGACGTGGGATAGGATACTGAATCGAATATCCAGTGACCATTGAAAGAAGTATGTTGCCCACGTGAATAAAATCTTTAGAGACTTCCGATATACAACAAAAAATTTAAATTCTGGCACACAGCTATTGATTATTTCTTTAAATAATTCTGACGATTCTGAAACGGATTCTGATCTTTATTCCTTTAACGATAAAAGTGCCTTGTAATTATATATACAAATTATTGTTTATTTCTCACAAATTAATATATTTTAATATTATTCTTGCAGTGTTAAACTTCCATTTTTCTAACTTGATACAATATTTCGTTGTTATTATAAACTAAATCTAAAGTATCTTTGAACGGCTTCTAAATATTATCTGAAATATTAAAAAAAGCAAAGATATTCATTTAACTTTTTATGTTAACTAACCACTTTAACATATTTCTCCTAAACACATATCATATAAATCGCATCCCTCATTTTATTCTTTATAAATTCAAAAATTTTGGTTCAGTGTTTCTTTGTTTTTTTTTTGACATATTGCTTGAATATGTTTCGTCTGATTGTCATTTCTTTTTAATTCGATACAAAGTAGTTTGGCTTACTTATAGTATCTCATATTCCCTCATCAATATATTTTTGTAGTGCTCTTATTTACAAGTATATCTGTAATAGTTCTAATTAAATATAATTATAAACTTAATATTTGTTAATAAATTGCACATATGATAAAACTTCACTAGAAATAGGTAATTCATTTTCAGAACTTGTTGCGCTGTTTCTAAATTAATTTTACTTTTGTGACTGTATACCATTTTCTTAAACCTATGCTCTAATATTTTGGAATTTATTTAAATTATTATTGTATTTATTAGCTAATAAAATATCGTTGTTAAAATAAGTTTAAAGGTGTAAAAAAATCTAATTTAAAACAAGAATGGTTATAAGCAGACAGTTAAATGCAAGCAATATTAATACATACATTAATACACAAAAGGTATACTAATTCTGAGCTTATTTATAGGAAATGGATTTCTGAACTTTTTAACTTGAATTACATCACTGTTAATTCTTATTACGTTTACTTTATACATAAAATGAAATGTGTTATCTGTAGGTAGTGAAATTCTGGACGAAGAAGTTCTAGGTTAAGGCAAATTTACCCATTTTTTAAAACTTAAAAAAGGCACAGATTAGGTGGTTCGCAAAGCTGTCCCCAAAGTTTAATTTATTAAGACTTGCGTAATTCTCATTTCCATTCCCTAAAACATATAATTATTTAAGAAAATTTTCCCCCATGTCATGACACACTAATTTATTCATGGCAACCCTCACAGCACTTGACACAAATTGACCGTGTAAAAACTCATTCTCGTCGACTGTCTGTTAAGCCTTCGAAAATGGGACTCAATTATAAGTTGAACTTTCTTGGCATAGTTTTGCTAAATTGGACTGTCAGGCACATGTCGAGGCGGTTTTTCGATTAATTTAATTCATTGTCGTTCGTCATTTGTGTAATTTACAATATATTTAAGGTACAACGGACTGTTCCTTTTGTAGGAATTGCTTAAGAACCTAAACATTTTTCTATATACCTATGTAAATGAATGAAAATTGTATGGGATTACCTGCAGATCTTTCCATTTTAAATTTGGTATCGGTATAAGTTTGGAGTAAGTACTGTTAGGCAACATAAATTCGTTTTCTTTTAAGTGTGGTTCTTTAGGCGTGGTTTTATTTTCACCTTTGGGCTTCTTTACATGTTCTGTAATCACAGTATGTAGCCGTTGGCCATTGAAAGATGTCCGATTATTAAAAAACCTAGGATTTTCGACTGTTATGCTGATTTCTTTAATTGGCCTAGCAGGAACCGTTAACTTCATCTTGTAGTAGCCCAAGCTTTTAAAAAGATTGACCATTTTTTAAACATATTTTGGTCACATCGAACCACTTGAAAAGGACTTGGTTTTACTCTGGCATTCTCAATAGCTTCGTACAGGTCAGAAGTAACTGGAACGAATGGCGTGTTTTGGAAGTAGTGTCATATTACGGTCGCACTCTATATATTAGTGACTACGCTCAGGAAATGTTACAGTAACTGAATCTAATATGTGGCATTTATGTACAACATAATGTAGGTATCTAAACATCGTAAGATTTTTTTTTGCCCTGCGCATAAATCACAAAACAACGCGAGGTGCCTAACATCGGAAGAAGTGCATTAAAAATAAAATGATGCATCATCGACACTACCTCGTCTGAATTTTTTTTAGCGATGGTTTGATCATAGCAGTAGAAAACCGACTCCTCTGCGTTTGTGCTCTCATTCTGTTAGCAGCATCACTTAATCTTCCATGTTATTTTCGTTTTCGGGGGTGTTCTATAATTTCTGGGGTCATATTTTCATCCATTTTGAGTCCTAATCACAGAACAATGAAACAAAATCCGTGTTACTTGAACCACCAACTAATAAAAAATGTTTATTTCTTGCGAAGACCCGAATTACGCAGCACAATAATACCTACTTTTAGGAAAACCCGTCGTATTGCATCGCTATGCAACACCAACTAATAAAAATTGAGAATCGGTTAATACTGATCACGTTCCGAAAATAATGGACTCTCGTCAGTTTTATCGCAAACACACGTGGCGTTCATCATTTTTCTCGCAACCGTTTCTATTATTTTGCCATATATAGCCGGGACCCTCATTGTTATTATGGCAAACACTATTTACAAACAAACTATAAGACATAAGCTACCGCAAATCTAACTTGAGTTCGGAAAAATTTGTACTTTCATCGTTTTTCCCCCCAAGGCCTTGCCGTAATTATAAAAAAAACTTATTCTAATATGGTTAAGTGCTCAGAAAAAAATTATAATACTAGTTTCTATGAGGGTGTCATTATTTAGTAAAAAATGCACCCGAGGCAAGATGCTTTACTTGCGCCAATGATGATTGATATAATTTTATGTGGGAGAAATAACAATTGTATTTTTTTGCAATATATTTATAAGAGAGTTACTGGCCGAATTTGTGTGATAAGTTGGATAATAAAAGAGAGCCGAGGATCGGGTGTTAGTATTACGACAGTTCAAATAAAGAGCACGCGTCATATCAGTACAACAAGAAGACCCCTCCACTAACCAACCTACTCGAACCTAGCTTTAGCAATTTATATTTTTTTAAGCTTTGTTCATAACCACTATTTAGCATTTTTGCATTAAATCTATAGTTTATATGAAAAATATTTACGAATTCGAGATGATATCTTAATCCTTACAAAATATTATTCTTTAACCTGGACAGTTTAATAAAAAAGCATTTGTTTATGATTTGGACAAGTCTATTGTGTTCACAATATTTGGAGAGGTTATCAATATCAGATTGGAACTTTCTCCTCCATGAAACTAACCGTTTTATAAAGCTTTAATTCATCTGCGTATAATGAATAATTCACAAAGCACAAACGGTATGAATGTCCTATATAAGCAAAAAAAATACAAGTGGACCTAAATGAGATTTTTGTAGAATGCCCGATGTCATAGTAACGCAGTTCGATAAAAAACTGTCTAACTTAACACATTGACTTCTAAAAGATATGTATGAGCCTCAATAAAGTAATGTAAATCGACATTCTGAAATTTTACTAATAAAGTTGGATAATGAACTTTATCAAATGGTTTTGAAAAATAGGTATACACGACATCCACCTGCTTTTTGTGCAGTTTTCCATAAAGAAGGAAATGTCCCCTCGCTTAGGGCTTTGTTATAATAAAAGGGGGTAGTGGCATTGAGACAGCACGATCTAAAAAAATAGGGCGATATGACGTCAGGGCCAGCACGCGGCCGTTTGTTACTATGGCTCTCACACTCAGGGATGGACGAAAACCAGGTGTGGGGTGTATCATTTCAGAAAACCGTGTCTTTCGACATTTCGACGGGCTTATCTCGGAGACTATCAGAGATAAGGTATTGAATTTGATACGTATTTTTAGAGGAGACGTGTATCTCAAGATTTGTTTGAAACATATTTCTGTACCATCTTTGATACCGAAGATATGGTACCGAAAATTGACCAAAAAAGTTAACTTCCATGTATCACGGTTGAGGTAGCAATTTTAATTTTTTCCTTACGAAACGTTCTGAAACGATGGTTCTCCCGATCCTAAAGAACCCTATTGTTTTTGGTTGGGTTTTGATTTCGTTTGACTATTTTACGATTTCTTTTCTTTCGAAAAAGATGTTTTGGAGCGCTTATGTCTCAAAGTGTATGAGTACTACTTCCAAGAGACGTTTTTAATAGGAAATATATAGAAGACAAAACCTAAATGCATCTCTATCGTAAAACTGCACAGAAAATAAATTTTTTTAAGAAAACCTGAAAATTTTCGAAAGAGTCATAAAAAATTAATTTTCTTAGTCATCTCGTCGGAAAACTAATTACGGCACCGGAAAGGGCTTAAAAAGCTACATAAAATGGAATATTTAGAAAGGGGTTCGGATTTTATACAGGGGGTGCACTAACGAGGTGAAGTTTACATCGAAGTTTCCAATAATGGGTACATTTTTTTAACATTATCCTGTATTACAAGGAAACTAATTTACGCCTAAAAGAGTAGTTTTCACGATTTGTATTTTAAATTTACGAGTATAAGTGTATGTGTATTTTCATTGTGTTCAGGGAACTCCCTTGTGAGAAGAAAAATTTGTTTTTTAACGAGTATTTTCCTGAGTTATCGATAAATCGAAGAAAATAAATGTGGTCCAAGGCACCTGCCAAGGCAGTTTCTGTGAAGTGACCACCGTCTCCGTTTTATAATGTAAATGTTTGGTTATTCATTTTTTTTTAACACAAATCGAAGTTTTGCAATTAGTAATATCCTAGTATCATATTTTACATACATCATACATATATTTGATAACGACATCGTATTTTAACAATATGATGATTATTTATTGTGTTTTGAACAATTTTATTTGATTAATAGGTGTAAATTTGAATAGGTTCTTCCGAAGAAGTTATCCACTTTTAAAATTCCAATTTTCTGATTTAGTCAATGTTGGAACTGTACTATTAAATTTTGTATACTGATTATCGGAATTGGTAAATTTTCGGGCTTTTTGATCTTTTTATTTTCAATTTTGAATCTACTTTTACCGATTATTTCTGAAAAATCTTAAAATCGTGCATATATTGTGAGTGGTACACATAATTAGTTTTTTAGAGCATTTGCTTATAATGTCTGATCAGATGTGTAAATGTACCTGTTGCACCGACTAAATTAGACATGTTCAAACTCAGACATATACCGGGTAAATTAGAGGTACGTGCATTAGGATCTCGGAAACGGTAAGAGCTTCAAGGACAGTTAAATTAAGGCAAAAATGTCGGATAGTAATTGGTTTGAGGAGATATTACAAATATATTTTGCATCTTTATAGTAACTTTTCCTTATCTACAAGATGGTGCACCTAGATTTGAAATCCGACGTTTCTTCTCCGAGATCTCTTTAGAAACGTATTTTTATTTAAATACAGCCGTCAAGGTTATGATAATAGTAAAATTGGAAAGAAAATAAATATGTGTGACGCAAAGGACTAATACACGCACCCAGAATATACAGGGACAACCTGACATATTACTTGTTAATCTTTAATTTCTTTAGTTTTTTTTCGACTTGATCTATAGTTTCTCTTAAACTCAATAATACTAACTTTGATTTGAATTTCGACTTTGCCGACTACAACAGTATAAAGACTGAGCTGAATTCACTAAATTAGGATAAAACCCTACGCAATTTGAATACGGAAGACAGTGTAAGAGTGTTATACTCTAAACATTGCAGATTTAAACGAAAATATCCTCACATGTTTAGTGTAGGCACCATAAAGGCTATCAGGGAAAAAACAAGATGCATTGCAGATGGAAAAAACAATAATAATTTTGATTATCTTACCTTTAAATTGCTTAGAGAGCTTTCTAAATATTTAATTGATACCGATTACAATAATTATATTGGTCGTGCTGAGGACTCCATTTTGGCCGAATGTGACATTTTCTCCTCTTATTTTAATTCTGTTTTCAATCATTTGAGTAATGTTAGTCAATATTATGTGGGGTCTAATTAGTGCCACCAAAATAATGTTTTTAATTATTACATAACTATTTCCACTATTTTAATAAAATAAAAGAACTTCCAGACAAAGCTGCGGTTGTTAACAATGTACCCACTGTGTTTCTAAAAAAATGTGTTTATGAAATATCTCAACCATTACATTCATCTTTAATAAATCTCTAAATGAGGGCTACTTTCCACATATTTGGAAATCTGCCTTAATTGTTCTTATATTAAAATCCGGCAACAAATTCCTTGTAGAGAATTACCGACCTATAACTTAAGTTAAGTATCATAGCAAAACTTTTTGAATCAATTATATCTGGCTACTTATATAAAGATTGTAAAAATATAATTAACACCGAACAACGGCTTTATGAAAAATCGTTTCGTCGAGAGCAACTTGTTCATATACTCATAGAATTTCCTGGATAACATGAACGAGGGTTTTCAAGTTGACTCCATCTATACTGATTTCAGTAAGGCATTTGATAAAATTGATCACAACATTTTGATAAACAAACTTGCTGGGGTTGGTATTCATGAAAGTCTAATTAAATGGTTTTTATCATATCTAAGTAATGGGAGTTAAGTGGTTTAAATTGGTATGTTCAAGTCGGCTTCTACAGAGATCAGTTCAGGAGTTCAGAGGTTCTACCTGAGACCTCTCTTATTTAATATTTATATTAATGATATTGCTAGTTGCTTTAAATTTTCGCATTTTTTAATGTATGCTGATGCCTTAAAATATTGCATAGATTCACTAACTCATCCGATGTGTTGCTCATATAACATGACCTAAACAATATTTTTTCCTACTGTCAGAGAAATTGCTTATAAGACAATCTAAAAAAAATGTCACATAATAAAAAATGTTCTAGAAACTTAAATGAAATACATTTTAATTACATAATTAATACCATACCACTAGCTAGTGTCTCAATTGTAAAAAATATAGGTATATGTTTTGATAGTAAAATGCTATTTGATCATCACATTCAACACATAGGCACAAAAGCAAAAAAATCTCTCGGTTTTCTTATTAGAACTTGTAAAAGTTTTAGACAGTTAGAATCTATTCGTACGCTGTCTATGTCATACGTAAATAGTATGCTTTGTTTCGGATCGGTGATCTGGAATTCTCAGTCCGATATATATATTTATATATATATATATGTGTATATATATATATATATACTATACTATCTATACTATCATATATATATATATATATATATATATATATATATATATATATATATATATATATATACAGGGTGTCCCAAATTGCAGTGTCCAAACAAGCGCATTCTGCATTCAAAATAAGCCCTAATTTTCTATATAAACATATATCGGCAAATGCTTCGTTTTCGAAATACAGGGTGTTAAAGTTTTAAGAAAAAAATTGTTATTTAGTCATAACTTTTTTAGTACTTGAGATATTGTTATTAAATTCGGTAAACAGCATTTGAGTAACAAAAGGCATTTTTTGATTTCAAATATTTTTTAATTCTTTATCAGTGGCGTCCGTACAGGATTTTTTATTGAATATTCTTGAAGAAAAAATGGTACGCTACTGCTTTTTTTTTTAAACAAAAATCATTCCTAAAATCCCCACTCAGTTTGGAGCAAATTTGATCCCTTGCCTATTTTTCGTGCGATGCAAGGATTTCGAGTTAAAAACTAAAAACTATTTTTATGTATGGCGTAGTTAAAATTTAAAAAAAAAAAACATTATTGTTAATTATTTCAGTGGCAAAACCTTTATCATCTTGGTATGCCATAATTGCATTTTTGTGACAATTGAACAATTGCTAGTTTCGTCTTTAAAGTGTGACATTTGAGTTTTTAGAGTAAATAAATTTCAGCTACATTACAGTTTATACAAAAAGGTAATTATCAGTCTAACTAGTGATTTCAAAATGGTGTTATTCAGTAACTTTGAGTATGCTGATATTCATTTCGTTTATGGTTTCTGTAATGGAAATGCAAATGCAGCAGTACGGGAATACCAACGAAGATTTCCAACTAGAAGATTACCTTGCAAACAAGTTTTCATTAAAACGCATTTAATGTTTAGGAATTTTGGACTCAAAAAGAATCCGAGAAACGAAGGTAGGAGAAATGAACAATATCGAAACGTAATTTTAAATAAGTTTGACAACTATAGGACATTAAGCCTACGAAGAGCAGCTCATAATTTACAAGGCAACGCAGTTTTTGTTTCTAAAAATAAGGTTCATCGCGTTTTGAGGAAAGATTACAGGAAGCCATTTCAGATGCAGCCAGTTCAAAACTTACAACCTGGTGATGCCGAATTGGTTTTTGCGCCAAATAGAGGAAGTAGAGAACTTCTCAAAAAAAAATGCATGGACTGATGAAGCCACATTTACCCGAAGCGGCTCAGTTAATTTCCATAATTTACGAATCTGGAGCCATGACAATCCACGTGTTGTACGAACTAGAGCATTTCAGCAAGAATTTTCTGTTAATGTTTGGTGTGGTGTAATAAATGAATTTTTATGCCTGCCCCATATTCTACCACCACGCCTAGATGGACAGTTATTTAATGATTTTCTGCAAAATGAGTTATTTCAATATCTAGAAAATATTCCTCTAAATCTTAGAAACGAATTCTGGATTCAAATGGACGGGGCTCCCGCGCATTTTGCACTTGTAAATCGCGAGTGGTTGAATAATAATTATCCAGAACGGTGGATTGGGCGATTAGGAGCTACAGCCTGGCCACCACGTTCCCCTGACCTCACACCTGTCGACTTCTTTGTGTGGGGTTATTTGAAAAATTTAGTTTATTCCAGAACAGTTCATACAAGAGAAGAACTGATTCTAAGAATAGAGCAAGCCTGTGAAACTTTGCGAACCAATACGAATTTTATACGCCATGCCACTGACACAGTTAAGAGCAGATGCCGAAAATGTGTCGAAGTTAGAGGAGCTCATTTAGAGAAATTATTGTGAATTTTAAGGCCCACATTAATCCTTAATGATATTTAAAGTGCTCTATAAATTTTTTTCACGATCTAAGTTAATAAAAGTTATGAATTCTAGTTTTTGTAAAATTAATTACGAACTTAGTTAATAAAGAGTAGTTTCTGTAAAATGAAGTATCATCTTCAAAATTGTATTAATTCTAATTACCGTTTTACAAAATGAATCGACGATTTTAGAATTATAAACTCATCTGTCATACTTTAAAGACGAACCTAGCAATTGTTCAATTATCACAAAAATGCAATCATGGCATACCAAGAGTCGACAATAAAGGAATGATGGTAAGTACCAAGGACATTAGATTTTATTAGGTTGCCTGCTAACTTCTGCGATGTCACCCTGATAACCCAAACATAATGCAAATCTCCATTACAACGGGTCGATGACGTCATCTCTCCTTAGTTGTCAGACAAGCTTTTATTTTAGAAACCCCTGCATACGTTGTTCAGAAATTATGAACTCACCCGGAATGCATGAAATAAATATCGGAAACCAAATAATTTTAAAAACTTGCTGTTACAATCCCACCTTAAAGGTTTTGCTACTGAAATTAACAATAATGGAAATTTTAACTATGCCATACATAAAAATGGTTTTTAGTTTTTTACTCGAAATCCTTACACCGCACGCAAAAAAGACAAGGGATCAAATTTGCTCCAAACTGAGTGGGGATTTTAGAAATGATTTTTTTTTCAGAAAAAGCAGTAGAGTACAATTTTTTCTTCAAGAATATTCAATAAAAAATCCCGTACGGACGCCACTAATGAAAAATTAAAAAATATTTCAAATCAAAAAATGCCTTTTATTACTCCAAGGCTGTTTACCAAATTTAATAACAATATCTCAAGTAATAAAAAAGTTATGACTAAAAAACAATTTTTTTCTTAAAACTTTAACACCCTGTATTTCGAAAACGAAGCGTTTGCCGATATATGTTTATATAGAAAATTAGGGCTTATTTTGAATGCAGAATGCGCTGTTAAAGTTTGGACACTGCAATTCGGGACACTATATATATATATATATATATATATATATATATATATATATATATATATATATATATATATATTATATTAGTAAAATCGATCGCGTTCAGGAAAAAATTATAAAATATCTTAATAATAAATTCTATACACCTTCTATCGATAATACAGCTATGATTAAACGAAACCTGAGTCTACTGTGACTCGAAGACAGAAGACAAATATATGACATAAAATTTGTATATAAAATTCTAAATAATACGATTGATTCAGTGCCTTTGGTTAATTTATTACCTATAAATATCCCATCACACAACACAAGAAATAAACATTTTTTGCATATCCAACCAAGCAATACTAACTATCACTTAAACTCATCTTTATATCGCTGCTGTTAATCTTATAATACACTTTTGAGCTTAGTTGATTTGGATATCAACATTTAGCAATACATTAAAAAGATTTTATTGGAGTCATATTTCTTAATATATTTTACTTTTTTTATTATTCTGTTACGCTTTCTGGATTCGTCCCGTTTTGTATTCCTTATCAATAAATAAATAAATAAATAAAGTAAAATTCTTAATATCTACAATACTGCAGTTTACGCTACCTGCATGAACCAGCGAAGGTGAGGCGGAAGATATAAAGACGCTAGCAAAAAATCGTTAAATGCATTGCAGATATGTTCACTATTGCTATATGTGTTACCATTGTGGCTAACAAAGGTTGGAATAGTGAGTCTTATGTTATTAACTGTAAATTACCAAAATTGCTTTATATTAACTTTTATGTTGGAGTATTTTCGATATATTTATTGTAATCAGATTTGATTACCATCCTGACCGTTCTACGCAAATTAGAAAAAATAAGATAATCAGATTGATTTTTGGACATTTTCCAATTTTTATGGGCTTTGTACCTTTGTTTAATTACATTTACGGTTGCTCTTGAATACCAAGTGCGATAGCGATTGCTGATTCGCTTTTTTGGAACAAATGATGAATAATGTTATTAATTTTTAAAAAACAAGCCTGAATGTGGTGATCAGTTAAACGTTGTCTAAATAAACTGTTTTAGTTAATATCGAGAATCTTATTATTTATGACACTATAATCGGCGTTTCGAAATTTAAGCGTAGAAAAGGTTTGTGATGCGAAGCTTCAGCAACTAATGCTAATTCGTCACGCATAACTAATATCTTTTTTAAACTACTAAAATTGAAATCTAATATTTTATTGTTGGCATTTAATATTCCACAATATTGAATAAAACCCAAAATATGAAAATTATCTACTGCACTCACCGTGTCGGCCAGAAACCTCTCCCGCAACATAGAAAATTTGGCACACGAGTCTACGAAAAGAACGTGAGTAACTATAGAAACGGTGCAATGATCATTCGCGGTTGGCTACAACTCTGTATATCTATGGAAACGGCCTGCTCTTGTAATACCTCCCCCTTTCGTCGATGTTTTAGATCCGTGTGGTGTACTTTACTTATCAACCGGATCCCATACCATTTTAGACCAGGAGCATTATAATCACCAATAACAATAAAATCATCATTGCATGTATCATTACCGTATAAATTGTGTTTTTTATTAACGACAAGCAGAACAAATCCTCCGTCGCTTTTATTGCAAAAATTTAGATTGCGATCGCGCCTATAGACATCAAGGAGGTCAATATTCTAAAGTTCCCCTTTTCCATTGATGGGATTGGACAAAAACATAATATTAGAAAGTCAACACGTCTAAAAGAAAGAGAGATCTATTAATGGCAAACCTCCGTGATAGCTTTTAAATACTTTAAGAAGCTGTTTTCGTCTGTAAGTTAGATTGTAGCGTAAAAACAGTTTAAGAAGATTTAAGGTTTTGAGTTTGAAGCTGAAGCTGAAAATAATAAAACGGGGATAACCTAGATATGATTCAGCATATTGCTGTAAACACTTTGCATAATAACATGACATAAATGTTAGGAACAACAAAAACTAAGCGCTCGTAAAGGCTTAGTTCCAATAACTCGTTGCCGCCTTCGCTGTTTTCATTGTTATTTATTACGTTGTTTATGTTCTCGAAAGAGGATACATAACACCGGGAGATATGCGCGATGTGTGACAAACAGGGCTTATATGACTTGCAGTTTGTGGCGTTTTCTAAACTGAACTTCACTCGAATATAGTGAAATATGTATAAACAAAATTACATTTATGCGCCTAGAAATATATATATATATATATATATATATATATATATATATATATATATATATATATATATATATATATATATATATATATATATATATATATATATATATATATATATATATATATATATATATATATATATATATATATATATATATATATATATATATATATATATATATATATATATATATATATATATATATATA
This sequence comes from Kuschelorhynchus macadamiae, assembly GCA_030620095.1. Taxonomy (NCBI): domain Eukaryota; kingdom Metazoa; phylum Arthropoda; class Insecta; order Coleoptera; family Curculionidae; genus Kuschelorhynchus; species Kuschelorhynchus macadamiae. The sequence goes on from JAUTXW010000284.1 coordinate 1,396,724, forward strand.
TATATATATATATATATATATATATATATATATATATATAAATACATGTATATATATTTGACGAAACGTCAGCAAAATTGTTCTTTTCAGAACGAGAGTGATGAACGGATGTACACCCAAAATGAAAACACGTGAGGTATATATATATATATATGCTTTCATTCCCGGTGTACATCTTTTTATGTTATATTTATATATATATATATATATATATATATATATATATATATATATATATATATATATATATATATATATATATATATATATATATATATATATATATATGTATATATTTCATTCCCGGTGTACAGGGTGTCCCATTTTCGTAGGTTTTACGGGGTTTCCAGCTTATGAGTAGAGATAGAGAGATGCGGTTTTCGCGACACCGTGCTACTTTTCGATGAAACTAAAGAGGCCGCAAGCAGATTTGCCCTAACCATTTTAGTTTCCGTGCTACAGGGTGATTTTGAAAATTTGTCATTTTCGGACACCCCCTGTAACTCAGCTATCGTAAAATATATTTAAAATGTTTCAACTGGTATTTATAGATTTTTTCACGTAGAATTCAGTGGCGTACTCAGATTTTTGCTGAGAGCCATAGTTTTTGACATATTGGCATAACCTACTATTTTTTAAATGGGACACCCTATATATTATTTTTTCGTCTTATTCTTCGTGTCGAGAGCTTTTCAAAAACATACCATAAGTCATATTTATTTTCATAAATAACATGAAAAAATGCATTTTTCTTTAAACGGATTTATGGCATAGCAGATCAATCGAAATAAGAGAAGGTGGCTGTGGAGCCATGGAAAAAGTTAACAAATATTTATTAACGAAATAACAAAGTAACAGCATCAGAAAAAATTAGGAAGTAGGTAAAAGGTAATAATTATAATTTCATTAAAACTACAAATATTGTTCAAATTGTAGACCATTATGTGTCCTACAAGTGTGACAAACTTTAAAAATTCTTTTTAATGCATTTTCTATTGTAAATGACTGTCTTTGTAACTCTGCAAAAGCGTTTTTGGTGGCCATTCTTAGTTGTTCTAAGTTTTCGTATCGCCTTACATAAACCTTGTTTTCTAAATAACCCCACAAAAAGAAATCTAAAACTGAGAGGTCAGGGGATCGTGGTGGCCATCGAACAGGTCCGTGTGTTCCTATCCATCTTCCAGGAAAATGGTCGTTAAGCCAGTTTTGACTTATTCTGGCATTGTGGGCTGGAGCTCCGTCTTGCTGGAAATAAATCCTATTTAGTTGAGCCAAGGGAACATCATCCAAAATTCCTAATGCGTCTTCTAGGATTCGCACGTAACCAATCGAATTCAGATTTCCTTCATATATTTGGTAAACTATTTTTCGGTTGAAAATAAAACAGGAGACATTGAATCCAAATCTGCCCTGACGCTCCCTAGGAAAAATAACATGGTTGTTTTCTTGACTCCAAAATCGCGTGTTGTGTCTATTTAAAATCCCTGAACTAGTAAAATGTGCCTCGTCTGACCAAATAATCTTTTTTTCAAAATCGATATCTTCTGCCTTCATATTTATAAACCAATTGCAGAACTCCAATCTGCGCTCTGCATCACCAGGATGCAGATGATGCACAAGTTTGTATTTATAGGGTTTGAATTTGTGCTTTTTCAAAATTTTCTGCACTTTGGTTTTCGGTACACCCGCCTCTTCGTCTATTTTCCTGCAAGATGTTTCAGGAGCTGTCTGTACGAGGGCTAAAACGTTGAACTCAGATTCTTCGTTGTCTTTATTGTAAGTTCGCGATCGAGGCTTGTTAAAAGATCCATATTGGCAAAGATTATTTTTAATTTTTTGAAAAATTCTTTTTTCTGGTTGTCTTCTCTCGGGATATCTAAGATAAAATAAAGCGAACCAATAAAGTCAAAATGCAGGAAGATAAAAAAGAACTAACCTGTTCAGATAAAGCTCTGCCGCCTGATCTGCATCTTCATTAGACAATATAAAACACGCGTTCATATCATATTTCTCAAAATATTCAAATTTTTGATTCTGAGCCATATTAAAAACAATAATTATAATAGACGTCAAGAAAAATTTAAACGCAATAATGCCAAAAATGACAGCAGTAATGGCTGCCTGATCATATTTTTGTTGGCGTTGCCATGGCTACCACAGCCACCTTCTCTTATTTCGATTGATCTGCTATGCCATAAATCCGTTTAAAGAAAAATGCATTTTTTCATGTTATTTATGAAAATAAATATGACTTATGATACGTTTTTGAAAAGCTCTCGACACGAAGAATAAGATGAAAAAATAATATATAGGGTCTCCCATTTAAAAAATAGTAGGTTATGCCAATATGTCAAAAACTATGACTCTCAGCAAAAATCTGAGTATGCCACTGAATTCTACGTGAAAAAATCTATAAATACCAGTTGAAACATTTTAAATATATTTTACGATAGCTGAGTTACAGGGGGTGTCCGAAAATGACAAATTTTCAAAATCACCCTGTAGCACGGAAACTAAAATGGTTAGGGCAAATCTGTTTGCGGCCTCTTTAGTTTCATCGAAAAGTAGCACGGTTTCGCGAAAACCGCATCTCTCTATCTCTACTCATAAGCTGGAAACCCCGTAAAACCTACGAAAATGGGACACCCTGTACATCTTTTTATGTTATATTTATATATATATATATATATATATATATATATAATATATATATATATATATATATATATATATATATATATATATATATATATATATATATATATATATATATATATATATATATATATATATATATATATATATATATATATATATATATATATATATATATATATATATATATATATATATATATATATATATATATATATATATATATATATATATATATATATATATATATATATATATATATATATATATATATATATATATATATATATATATATATATATATATATATATATATATATATATATATATATATATATATATATATATATATATATATATATATATATATATATATATATATATATATATATATATATATATATATATATATATATATATATATATATATATATATATATATATATATATATATATATATATATATATATATATATATATATATATATATATATATATATATATATATATATATATATATATATATATATATATATATATATATATATATATATATATATATATATATATATATATATATATATATATATATATATATATATATATATATATATATATATATATATATAATATATATATATATATATATATATATATATATATATGCTTTCATTACGGGTGTACATCCTCTTAATACTGTCGTTCTTAAAAGAAAAGGAAGCGTCGCAGTCACCAACACTTCAGTCTCTATTCGGATGAGAGAAAGAAAGCTTCGAAATTGCCAAATGTGATTTTGGCGTCAGCAAAACTGTTCTTTTAAGAAAGACAGTAGTGAACGGATGTACACCCAGAATATATATATATATATATATATATATATATATATATATATTTTTATATATATTAAATTTATTTTAAAACTAAATAGCAGCAATATGTTAATTACAAAAGTATTATATATTATATTAAATTTAGTTTTTACCAAAAAAAAGGAATAAAAAAGACATTGGTGCTATTTAGATCTTTGATATAAATGAGTCCAAGTATTAAAAAATTTCAATTTTTTTTTCTTGTGATAAATAAATAATATCAAAAAGTTTCTATATAACTAGGAAAATTAAGCATTTTTTGTTTTCAATGCAATTTTCCTTTATTACGCTACTAATTAAGTGCGAATTAGAAACCTTAAATTGCATTAAATTTTGTTACACGGCCAACTAAACAAAATAAAACAATGCCTATAGCTGTCCCATTTTTATCAAAATCAAAAAATTTCATGCTAAATCAGAATGTAAATAGAAATTTGGGAGTTTTGGTTTTTAAAAAGATTCAGATGGAGTCACTTGCGGGTAAACCGGAAGTGAACAAAATTGTCAAACATAAAGGTTCACAGAATGTCAAATTGATATATAAAAAGAAAACAAAGAAAAAAGGGGGCGTAATCACCCTGTATATATATATATATATATATATATATATATATATATATATATATATAAGATAATAACCAATTATAGAAAATTACCATAGTAAGAAAATATATTAATAATTACAATATGGTAGTAGAAGCAGCTCAGGTAGACAATAACATAAAAAATCCCTGAGAAAACAACAAAAAACATCAACGGGAAACTAAACTGTAACCTAGTGTATAAAATTCTTTCTGGAAACTACGAAAGATCCTATGTAAGTGTTACAAAACAACATTTAAAGACTCGTTTAATTTCCTTTACCCGAAGGTTTCCTTGTTGTGAATCTTGTGACCCAATTTGGCAACAGTGCATACAGTCTTCAAAAAAATTTATTGGGCACCATTTTTTTCCATCATATTGGATTCCTTCCAATATTTTGCCAGTTTCTACCTCTGACATATTTCATTTTTAGGCATAATTTACATTAAACTGAATATGTAGTTTTACATTGTTTTTAGACCGCCATGATGAGTTAGTTTTGGCAAGTTTTGTGTATGTAACCGGGGGTATATTTACAGAACTGTCAGAAGAGCGTGCATGTTATCAAAATAAAAGGTGAAATACGTTCCTAAATATAAGAAACGCGATTTGATACAACATATTTCAACGGTGTGGATGTGGAATCGATATACAGAGTATCCCAAAAGAACCGAAACAGTCAAATATCTCGGTAACAGATTAACGTAACGTTATGGAATTTGGAATTGGGAGGTTATCAATGATGCCAAACCTAAAAATAATATTTACAGCGTTGCCAGTCTTATAGTTTTTTCGCTAGAGCTCTTAACTTTATTTTTTAAATGCAATACTATGATTGTTTTTCGCTTATAATGTCCACCAAACCAAAGTGTGTTTAATCCTAGAATATTAAATTTTTCGTTTGAAAATTTTAAAAGATATGGCAAGTCTGCATTTTCATTCAAAAGAACCAAGGTTATCAATAGTGCCGGAAATAATATTTACAGCGTTGCCGGTTTTATAATTTTTGCGATAGAGCTTTTAACTTTATATTTTTAAATACAATACTATGATTGTTTTTCACTTATAATGTCCACGGCACCAAAGTGTTTTCAATCCTAGAATATCAAATTTTTCATCTGAAAAGTTTAGAAGATATGGCATGTCCGCATTTTCATTCAAAAGAACAGGAACGGATTAACATTTCGGTATAAAATTTGCCATAGAGAGGTTATCAATAGTGCCGGATCTAAAAATAATATTTACAGCGTTGCCGGTTTTATAGTTTTTCCGATAGAGCTCTTAACTTTATTTTTTTAAATGCAATATTATGATCGTTTTCCGCTTACAATGTTGACCAAATCAAAGTGTTTTTAATCCTAGAATAATACATTTTTCATTTGGAAATTTTTAAAAATGTGAGGGATTTTTGAATTACGACTGGGGAAACTAAGCAGGACAATCGGGTAACCCTGGTTTCAGGCGCAGCCTCTACAGCTGGTATTACTAGCTCCATCGGGATCACGGAGAACAGCATACGAGGTGACCCGAATATATCGTTCAGTCCGCTGGCTTTCAGGCGCGGGTTTCTCGCGCCCGGACCTATTATTTTAATAAATTTCATGGATCATGGATATGCTTTGGACGTTAAGCCGCACATGATTGTCGGTCGCGTCATATGAAAATTCGATATCGAGAGTGTGTTTGGTTTCTGGTAGATAGTTTTTTATTTTATAAACTGTGCATGTCCAACTATAACAATTCAAATTCGCATTCAAAATCATTTTATTACCAACCAATTATAGAAAATTACAATAGTAAGAAAACATATTAATAATTACAATATGGTAGTAGAAGCAGCTCAGAGAGGCAGAAAGAAGTCCGAAAAAAAAACAAGGTTTAAACTTTTTGAAATGTATAAACAACATAATCATTTCGGCTAGACCAGTTTACTTAGACATATTTGGATTTATAAATATATTATAAACGAAAAGAGACAAATATAATACCAAAAAAAACATAACTATAATATTAAACACGCTGCATATTTAGCAGATATTCCTTTATATATATAGAAAATTTGTAAATTGATAATTCTTTTACACAGTTATAAATATTATTAAACGTATGTCAATATGGATGCTGTACACAAACGTATACAAAGATAATCGACTCATTAGAGGATAAGTTAAAAATTGAAGAGCTTGGCAGGCCTTTGCCCGATCTAAATTTAACACAAGTTTGTGAGCGAAAGGCCGAAAGCAGATGTTTTACACGACGAAAGAGACTTATAAAAAAAAACTGGATATGTAGATGTGAAATGAAAAACGTATTGTACTGTTTCCCGTGGTTGCTGTTTTATAAAGTCTGCTCTAGAATGGAACTTAACTGGGCAAGGAAAGGAATAAACGATTTACACCACCTTCCTGAAAAATGAGGAAGCATGAATCATCTCGTGACCATATTAATTATTGCACTGCTTTTGCTATTATGATATTATAGACAGCATGCTATAAGTACGTAGGGACGAAGTTTCTAACCAAATTGAAACGGCAGATTTTTTATCAATTTAAGCCGATGAAACCACCGATGTATCAAACTATTGTCAAATGGTTATAATACTAAGATATTTTTTATAAAGGATCATTTCGTGAAAATTTTTGGAGATATATAAGGGTTAAAGATAAAACAGCAAACGTGTTAAAAACTTGCATTGAAAATGAAATTGACCCCCTGCTTTTAAAGACTCCCTCAAAAATTTAGTGCACGGTATAAACAATTTTGAGGAGAAAGTTATGGAAACATTTATTTTCATGAAGGACCGCAGAGCGGATTTCAATTTTAAACATTGACGTTATATTTGTGTATATATTTATTGCTCGGTTTATTGCGTTTGCCTCCTTAGACAGTAAGACAGTTACTAGTGATATGACATTTATTGACTATAAAAAATATTCATATTCCTGCCTTTTGAAGGTTTTGAAGCTCATTCTGGAGCAGATTTTAATTTTAAAAATGTATGTTTAATTTATGTATATATTATGGCTTTTTTACCTTCATAGACAATACCTAATGAAGTGACTTTAACTTACATTATAAAACTATTCTTGTTCCTGTCCTTTTCAAGACTGATGCTGATTTTAGGTTAGGTGAGCTAGTGAGTACTCCTGAGCTTATGTTTATAATAATATTTCAATTTTTATAATGTGCGCCCCTCTAAAGTCAAACCCCACGAGCCGCCACTGGCGTACGGTCAACGGAATTGTCCCCACGTTATACAACTCGACCTCCTTTTCATTTAAAATTGTAGTGTCAATCTTATGTTGATGTGGCAGGGTGGAAAATACTTGGTTAATATTTCCTCCTTAAATATAAAACTGACGGGCGGGATGGTTTGGTGCAAATTTTCGTTTAAGAAAAGAAGCATCAGCTATAATCTAAATCTAGGTGTATTTTGAATGAATAAAAGATGTTAATAAAAGTGGGTTTTTATTTTTTTCCGTCAATTTTGCAAAAAAAATATTTCAATGAAACTCACTGTGTAAGATGATATTCCTTGGATACCTCCCTAGTGGACAAAAAACTCAAGAATACAAATAGGAGTATACAGTCACTTACATGAAATATCAAGTTGGTCTTAAATTCCTTGAAATGTGAGCCTTAAACTGCAGTATTCTTAAAACATCTTAGTAGGTAGCCGGCTACGTTTTACTTTAAAGATATTCTGCATAAGGTGCTATAGACGGGACACCAATAGTTATCCCAGCTAGCACTAAAGTAGCTACAACTGTTTCCACTACTACTTGGGTTACACGTTTTTAAGTATTATATATGTATTTGGTACTGCGAATAATACTTTATAGTAATGTTTCATGTAAAGCAATTATATAATAACTACTGCCAAGCAACTACTTAAGGAATTGACTCTAAGGTCGTCATTTCTTTTCTGTGACATAATAGTAATCATTCAGAGTTACTGTTTCTAATCTGTTTACTAAATTACAACTTTTAAGTATAAATACCTTCTTGAACTTTGCAGAGACTACTCCATTACGTTCAACTGTACTATAGCGTATTACTATAAAATAACTTTAAACTGGCTATTACCAGTCGTTATTCTTCTGTTGCAATAGAAGTAAGAATTACAGTAATTATTTACTACAAGTAAACTATTACCTCTTGTACTTGAGGTTCCGGAGATAGGGGGCGCTGGTACGAGATTCGGTCGGTGATTTTATACGGACAGTGGCAACAATAGAGTAACAAATTTTTGATTGGTTCGGCCACATTGCTGCTAAAATCGCTTTGTTTACTTTTCGCCTACGTGGGTTTCTTATGAAGTTTGTTGCTTTAGTGTCTCATTTTATTGGTTTTTGTGATTATTAAAATGAATATTGATTCAAACAAGAAGTTCTCAGTCACTGGCTATATAGAGAAATGTATTTAAGCCTGGTTTACCTGTTTTTGTTTGTAATTATAAAGTGTTTGTGATGAATGTGTCAATGATTATGACCGTAAATGTTTTAAGTTTAAGTTTACTCCAAGAAAAGTTATTAAATATTGCACATTATTATATTTTGGTTTTATTTTGCTGTAAGAGACAATATTGTTTCATGTCTTAGTGCATATTTTACTTCATTCAGCACCTCAATTTGAGGTGGATGCTCTCTAAGATTACCATAAAAGAAACTTTATTTTGTAGGCCTTCTTCAGTACATATTACAGTACTAAATTCAATTGGCAGACAACTCTCATTAGTTTCTTGCACAAACATTGTTATTTGTTAAAAATCTAAACGAAAGAGTAAGTTTGTACTAGATAGTTCTAATAGATTGTTAAAGTAAAACATTAATTAACCCTACATTTACAACTGACGCCGACAGAGGTTTTCTATATAAAAGTAGATTAATTTAGCCATATTTCGCATAAAACTAACGATAATATGGGTGCTCCCATTTAAACCTTTGGAAATTTTGCATCAATTTGTCGGGTGGGCTTCTATTGTCGCTACTGTTGTCCTTATAAAATCATTGCAATTCGGTCTACCGCTATTAATTAGTTACGTATGTGTTGTGTTATCGTCTACGAGTAACAAGTTAAAAAAGATCACAATGGCTTCAAATAGAATAAGAAAAAAAAGTAGCTTTTTTTTTCGGCCACATTTTATAGAAAATTAAAAATATTACAACTTGGTTATGTGATATCTGAACAAAACCACCTAAAGCGGTATTTTAAGGAAACAAAAGATAAAAACGAAACATAGGGTTATGGTTATGATAGATGGCAGAATTATAGTAGTGACTCAAGTACCGCAACTCTGCGCATGCTACGACACAACGCATTAAGTTTTAAAGAACCGGCGGAATGTTCGCAAATCGTAACGGCTTGGTAGTAATATATAGTATGGGATTAATGGGAACTTTGTAGATAACTAGTAGACTTCAAAGTAATTGGGTATAAGTGACAGTTGCGTATTTAAAGAATCAAAAACTATAAAAGCGTATGGGAGCAGTCGTAGATACTTGATGTTAATTAATTTTCTCAGTAAAGAAATGCAGCCAACCTAAAAGTAAAAGTCCAATAGAACGCTAATATTTATTTTCATCTAACCTATAAATATTTAGCTATCATGTTTGTTTTTGTGAGTATAAAGATTAAAAATGCATACAAATTAAACATTCCGTTACAAAAAGAATCACTCTTTATAATTAGATATTTAATGATAGTTACTATTTAAACCAAAGTCCAAAATTACATTTTTGAGATTTAAATTGGCCAATATATTTGACCAAAATGTACTGAAAATTAACGACTATCATCAACATATTCACCACAGAAATTGCCTGCGTTTTAATTTTAGGTCCTTAGCATAACCAGAAAATTAAGTGAAACGCATGTATCCTACTTCAAATACCAATAACGTATTCTATACGCTCTACAACATATTCCCAATTTGAGTGTTTGTAGTCGCCATAACTGTTTTGCTTGTATTAAAACGAACCATTACATATTTTTAAAACGGATTAAATAAAGACAGAAATAAGGAAGTGAGAAATAGGGTAAATTATTACTATTCGGCTACTTAAATGGAACTACACAATTCCGTACTATCTACGTAATAGTCAAAGTCACAGTTACATGTTATTCACGAAATAGTTACCCTAAAATTATTCCCCATTTTGCTAATGATGACGTAGTCTCAGCTTAAACAGAACATGGCGACACCAAGTTCAGGTTACTTCAAAGAAAATACTTGTGATAACAATGACGTATTCATGACTAAAAGTGCTACTTGGGATATCAATATACATATACAATTTAATAGAAAAAATAAGATAATAATAAACAGATGGCAATGTGTTTTATAAGGTACGTCTTACAAAATAAGTTTTAACTAGGCTAACCAACCTAGACAAAATAAAATATAAGTTAGATTACGAAATTCCTGAAACATATCTAGTTCTTACCAATAAACAGGCGAAAAAGTGTTATCTAAAGAAAGACCGTAAATCAATAGCTGCTAAAGGCTAGATACTAGGTACGAGTGTTTTATCGATATATCGATAATAGTTATCGATATGTCAGCGACATATCGGTTAACAATAAGTAAATAAAAAATATCGATATATCATTAGTTATCGATCGGTGCCGATAGGTGAGCAATGATGCTGAGAGGTAACTATTCATATCGATAAGTAGCTAAAAACATCGAAAGGTAGCCAAGAACATCGGTAGATACGGATTACAAGCAAATCAAGCGCCGTATGAAAGGTAGGCACACCTATCGACGTATTGAAAATCGAAATATATTGATAGGAAATGCGCTCTCGTTTTTCCAAACGTTAAAGTGTAATTTAAATAATAATAATCATTATGTTGAGACACTGTTTTCCTTAGGCTTAGCAAGAAGGTTTTTGATAAAGGCGATAATAATAATTACGTGGTCAAAACAGTTACTATTAGGCTCACTACGTCTGTTTCTTTTTGGCCACGTTTTTGTTAGATTATCTTCTCTGTTTTTCTGGTGTAAATCTTTTAATGAATTATTACTATTTGGGGTCCGATTCAACTTAAAGGTATTTGAGAGTGCAAACTATCAATTTTAGTCAACATTTTGAAAATTCTAAATTTTGTCATTTGTACAGATTCTATTGATTAATAATTCTAATAATCTATTAAATTTTGAAAGTTATAAAAATTCAATATGTCGGCGCTAACAATGTCAATATAAAAATAATTTGTTATCGTTGGGGTTTATAAGCTTTCATAAGCTCTACATTTTTGTTGTTTAATTAAGAATCGGTAAATTTCTTTTACCCGGAACTTCCGTCGTTATGAATATTTCTTTTTATTAGGAATAGTGAAGTATGACCCAATTTAGTTCAGTACATAGTCAATTAGGAACACACATTCTGCATTTTCAAACATTTTTATTGGTCGCCATTTTACCAATGTTTACCAGTTTCTACCTATGCCACACTTGATTTTTGGCATAATTTAAAATAAATTCAACAAGAAGTTTTTACATTGACGCACACAGCCATTTTGTTATGTCATGTTGAATTCGTAACAGTTTATCCCTATATCAGATTTAATTTTCTGTACAATTTAAAGTAAAGTGAATAAAAATTTGATCACTGATTTTTTTTTAAATTTGATTGGGTCGCCATTTTGTTCCACCATCTTGAATTTGTACCACAACTTTAGCTTGCACGAAATTTTACATTAATTTAATAAGTAGTTTTTTCAGACTGATTTTTAAATATGTTTTATTAGGCCGTCATTTGATTTTGTTATTTTATATTCATACCAAAATGTTACCACTTCATTCCTATATAACATTTGATTTTTGTGCCAAATCTGTGATAAATTGTATAATTAGTTTTTGGTAATAATTTCTTTTAACGTTTCATTAGGCTGCCATCTTGTTCTGGCAACCTGCATTTTTACCAAAATATTACCGGGTCATCACCATTAATTTTTTAATCAAATTTAAAGTCAATCTGATAAGTAGGTAGTTTTCAAGCTATGCCACGAACTGGCAGAGAGACAGACAAACCAAGAGACAGACCGACGGAATTGATAATACGTATTTTTTGGCATCTAGGGACGCTAAAATGTGAATATATCTAAAACTTGGAAGGTTGATTTTTTCACGTTTACAAACATTTTATTTAGCCCCCATCTTGTTCCGCCATCTTAAATTAGTACCACATCTTTACTAATTTATTTTTCTTACGCATTGATTTTTAACTTTCGTAATTAGAGAACATTTTCAGTGTTTCTTGCATACTTTTATTCAAGCATTATTACTTGTTAAGGTGAGCAATTAAAACTTAACATAAATAGCTTACCCAACTTTCCGAAACTATGAGATTATATAGCTGCATCTTTAACAAGTTTAGTGCTTTATTATGTGCTATCTCGGCAATTTCCGTTACTATCCAAATTATTAGCAGAATGTAATTACGAAACTGCTCCCGAAATTCTAAAATGGCAATAATTATATTAATTTGAAACTATTATGTAGCATTCCTCTTCGATTACAGGTTCATCAAGATTGTAATCTGACAAGTAACTAGAGTGAAAATGCCATATATCTTAATTGAGAAATGGAAAAACGAAATTGTTTTCATAGTAAATTGCAACAGATAATTATTTTGATAATAATTATAATATTAGTAATGGTAACAATAGTTTATGCTAAAGCACCTAGAAGCTGAAAAAAGTTAGTAATGAGAGATATATGGAGATCTAGGAAACTATAAGAGAGAGAAAACCAATAAGAATATTTAGGCATTTTTGTTACTAACTTATTGCCGCCATTGGAACGGCTATAGCTATTTGGTTTCTAGAGATATCGGGTAAAAACCGAAATGGTTTGTTTATCTTTAACCTGTCATATCTCATTTTAATCAGATATTGATTCCAACGTTTAGATTTTTTAAACCACCATTAACTATACTGGATTTTCTGGTAGTTAAAAAGTATACACTTTTACCTTTGTAATGGTGCGCAACATTTGTATAAGTACAATAAGCGATTGCAAAAACCTAGTAAATTATTTGGTCAGATATGGGGCAATAAAGTCTAACAAATCGCACAATTTTAAGACGTTCGTCAGAATAAAAATCGGTAAATTTCCTTTACCCGGAACTACTCTCATTATGAATATTTTCTTTTGTTAGGAATAATGAAGTGTGAACAATTTTATTCCAGTACATAGTTATTTAGGAACACATATATTACTGTCGTTTCAAACATGTTTATTGGACGCCGTTTTGTTTCAAAATATTGGATCCCTACCAATAGTTTACTAGTTTTTACGTATGCCATACTTGATTTTGGGCATAATTTAAAATAAACTCAATAAGTACTTACATTGACACACACCGCCATTTTGTTACGGCATGTCGAATTCGCACCAGTTTGTCCTTATTTGCAAGATTTTTTTATGTTATTTTTTTTACATGTTATTTGGCCGCCATTTTGTTCTGCTGTCTTGAATTCGTAACACAGCTTTACCAGCTTATCCAGCACAACTATATATCACACTTAATGCTTGCACAAAATTTGTAATTAATCTAATAACTAGATTTTTTTCATTTTATATTCATACTATAATGTTACCAGTTCACCCTTATATAATAGTTGATTTTTTTGCAAAATTTGAGGTAAATTGGATAATTAGTTTTTTTTTTGGTAATAATTTCTTAACGTTTCACTAGGCCGCCATTTTGTTCCAGTCTATCGGATTTTTACCAAAATATTACCAGATTATCCCCAAATGAGCCTTAATTTTTGTCCAAAATGTGTCAATCTAAGAAGTAGTTTTTCAGCAATGCCGCGAACTGACAGACAGACAGACAAACCGACAGGTGGATCGACGGAATTGATAAAACATATTTTTTGGCATCTAGGGACGCCAAAAGGCGAAAATATGTAAAAGCTCGAGGGTGATTTTTTCAGATTACAAAAATTTTATTTGGCTGCCATTTTGTTTTGCCATCTTGAATTAATACCACACTTTTACTAGTTTATACTAAAATTAGTTATGGCACATAATCTGAAATCAGTTCATTAAGAAGTTTTCTCAGGCTGAATTTTTAACTATTTTATTAAAATGGCGACCATTTTGGATTTGTACCAAAATTTTACCAGTTAATTTCTACATAATACTTGATTTTTATGCAAAATTTGAGATAAATTGGATAAGTAGTTTTTTAATAAATTTTCAACATTTTACTGGGCCGCCATTTTCTTTTGCCATATTGGATTTTTTCCAAAATGTTACCAGGTTATCCCCATATGACCAAAATTTAAAGTTAATTGGGTAAGTAGTTTTTTAACTATGTCGCGAACAGATAAATCGACAGACCGACCGACAGAAAGACAGACCGACGGAATCGAGAAAACATGTTTTTCTTCATCTAGGGACCCTGAAACGTAAAGATCTGAAAAAATCTCAGAAGGTGATTTTTCACGTTTACAATACTTCTCTTTTATGAGGGAAGTAAAAAATGACATTACATTTATGATATGTATCTAATAATGGCTTATTGGAAATAATTCTTTAAAATAATCAAGGAGTGGTCCAGTTTTTCCGTAACTATGTGGTAGGCTTGGAGTGAAAATATTTAAGCCTGTCACAAAGTCGAAAAATATTAAACCCAACTTTGTATTAATGTATATAATTGTACGATGCTAACGTTATATTTTCGACTAAGTAATTTTAATCTGACCAATGCAATGCTGTTAAATTTATCGATTGAATAAAAATTCATATGGTTTTGTTTCACATAAGAAACTAAAAAAATGCGAATGATGCCACTAACAACTATTTCGAAAATTATTCTAAGAGTCGACAAACCAAAAGAAGTTATTTTTCAAAGACTGTCACAAATTTACGGAATTTTGGAATTTTTGAGAGATCTGGATCAAAAAAAATATGTAGAATAAAATGAAAGTTTAATTGAAATATTTAAGAATATTTCATTGAAAATCCGACGTTCTTTACAAGACTAACTGAAAAGACACTTAATATTCCTAAATCTACAATTTATGAAGTATTAAAATATACTAATTATCATCTTTATAATCCGACTATTGCGGAAGGGATTTAAGAAAGATATTATGATACAGGAAAATTATGAAATTGGTATGTCAATAAGCGTAAAGAAGATCCAAACTGCCATAACAATGTTCTTTGGACAAATAAAACACATTTTAGTAATTGCGGGATTCGTAACATAACCACCATTACTGAGCTACTGAAACCCCGCAGTCGCACGAACAGAGTAGATTGCAAGTACAATATGGCTTTAATGTGCAGGGCGGAATTTATGGTAAGAGAAATATCCAATTATGTCTCGATCATAGTTCTTACGTATATATCAAAAAATAGCATCATGATGACTAGCGCCATCCTTTAATTTACCTTAAGAATCATTAAATTTTAGAATTAAATTAAAAAGAATAAACGAATTTATGACAGGTTAAACACAATGTCTTTTTTTACTATTTTACAAATTGATTGACTAGAACAATTTATGTATATTCAAACAAATGCCTTGCTATGCTGGAAAAATAAAATAATACCAGCAAATCAATATTTTGTTGTAGCAACAGATTTGCTCATAAATACCATACATATACAGGGTGTCCCATTTTCGACGTAGAATGTAATGACGAGGCTAGTTTTCTTCTAGAGGCCTTAAATATTGAGTTACATACCAATTTTCTATTTTTTAAATGGAACACCCTGCATATTTTAAAGCAGCTAAAAGCATGTTCTTTCATACTTTTCGCATTCGCGACCAAAATTACTACGAAAATCACGAAACAGATGATGTTAATGTTTGGGCTTCTGTGAAAGAAGAGCATTCAAATTCATGTTACGTCGTAGATAAACAATTTTGTGTTTGCAAGACTCGGGTATAGAAATTATTGACGAAATATAAATATCGACCTTATAAAATAAAAATCGTATACCATTTTTATTCTGGCTATGCGGACCGACGCACGTTTAAATTTTTGCAACTGGTATATTAAACAAATTCGAAATAATATTAATCTTGCAAGATCAATAATATTTTTCGATTAGGCCCACTTTTCCAGTTCTGCCATCTATAATTCTTGAAAATGTTGTACCTGAACTACTTGACAAGGAACACCTTGTCAATCACCAAATCAATTAAACATCATCTACATTCAACAAGATGGTGCACCTAGCATAATTAGTATTGTAATCGTGAAAAAATGGTTTTTTCAGATCTTACTTTTCAGAGCCCTATATATTTATCAATTCCGTCTGTCTGTCTGTCGGTCTATCTGTTGGCGACATAGCTAAAAAATTACATACCCTATTGACTTCAAGCTTTGGCCAAAAATTCAGAGTCATATGGAGACGACCTGGTAACATTTTGGTAAAAATCCAATGTCAAAACGAAATAGCGGCGTACTGAAGTGTTAAAAAAACTATTACTATAAAACCACATCTCAAATTTTACACAAAAATCAAGCATTATGTAGGAATCAACTGGTAAAATTTTGGTACGAATCCAAGGTGGGAAACAAAATGGCGCCTTAGTTAGGTATTTAAAAATTCGGCCTGAAAAACTACTTAATGGACCGATTTCAAATTGTGTGCCGTTAATAATTGCGATATACAAATGAACTAGTAAAACTGTAGAACTAATTCAAGATGGCGGAACAAAATGGCGGCTAATTAAAATATTTGTAATGGTAAAGAAATCACCCACCGAGGTTTTACATATCTTAACGTTCCTAGATGCCAAAAAAAAATGTTTTATCAATTCCGTCTGTCACTTCGCTGCTCAGTTTAAAAACTACTTACCCGATTGACTTCAAATGTTGGTCAAAAGTTAAGGGATATATGGAAATGACCTGGTAACATTTTGGTAAAAATTCAATGTGGCGAAACAAAATGGCGCCCTAGTGAAATGTAAAAAAAATTTTCATAGTTTTGTCAACTTACTGCGATTTTGTCAATTTACTCAAATTATCGGCGAAGGGGTTGATGCCTCAGCCTTTGCTTTGAGGTGCCTAGTTTAAGAAGATTTTTCTAAAAATGTATGTTTGGTTACATAGAAATATGTGTTTCGGAGACATTCATCTTCTGCCATCTCAAAATAGTAGAATTCGTAAAGAATCAAGTCACTTTTCTCAAGAACTTCACCACCCCGCCATGAATTCTCTAATACTTAATGTGGCAGTCGAGATATATTAAATATCTCTCGACGATAGTATTTATTATTTCATTTCGTTCAAAGGCATAATATACGCTTTCAACATTGTAAATAACATTCGAAATTGGCCAGTAATTTATTTAATCTGAATTTCCACTTAGCATGACGCTAATATTTTAAATATGCTAAAACGAAATTTATATTAAGGTCATAGTTAATATGAGAAGTCTTGATCCTGGTTTGTATAAGTTGTCAAATTCTATAGCTAAAGTGGCAGACAATTGAGGACGATAAGTTAAATTTGATATCCTGCATTTTTTATATGTCATTTATTTTTACCACATCAAGCAAAATAAGCGAGTTTTTCAAAGCATGTAAGTCTTTATAGGCAACATCCTCTAAACGTTTTATCCTTCAGATTCTAACACCGATTTCAAAGTTATTTTAGTAAAATGGTTTTCCACACTATAGGTTAAGGACGAAATATCTGGTAGTAGGAGAGCATTTTATATAATAAACAGAAATTTTTTTCTATTACAAACAATTTGTTTAGGTTTAAAATTCAGTTAAAAAAATATTGATCGGGAGTTTACTAGCCACAATTTTTCCTGCTGATATAAAGTCACCAACTAAAACATGCTTTTCTAAAAAAAATCAAATTTTAAAGCCTACGAATTTTCATAGTTTTGTCAACTTACTGGGATTTTGTCAATTTACCCAAATTGTTGGCGGAGTGGTTGATGCCCTGCTTTGAGCAGATTTTTCTAAAAATGTGTGTTTAGTTTATTTTATCAACTTATCTTTAGTTAGCTTATTTTATCAACATAGAACATAAAAGAAACAAACAAGCGGAATAAAAAAATGCATGTTAGATCTGGGGCTTATTTTTGAGACTTCCTTTATACATAAATAATAATTTTCTGAAACTACCTAACAAACCCCACAGCTTTTAAACTAAAAATTTGTATCTGTTAAATTAAACCAATATTGGTTGAGGAGACAATTATGTGTATAAGCACATTATATGGTGGAGACTCAAATACGTCATGAAAGTATCGCTCCCGTATAAGTATCCTTTTTATGCTACAAAACCACGAGTTCTAGTGTTGTAATATGTGTAAAGTGTGGTAGTATCTTCCATAAATCTTCTACAACCAGAGATTGGGCCGAAGAGGTCAATTTCATCGACAAAAATCGCGTTGTATGCAGCAACACGAAAGAGGTTAGTGATGTATCGGCTAAAGATACTGAAATATATTATTTAAAGAAATTGTTAGTTGAACTAGAGGATAAAAATACAGCTCTGCAGGAAAAATGTATTCTCTGGAAGGAAAATTCCAAAAAACAAAAAGTCAAACCAAGAAAAATCCTTAAAAAATTCGCCACTTCCGCCCCCGTCATCGGAACCGTACCACGGGGTAGAGTTGGCCGAGGCCGAAGAGTTAGACACATCGGAATGCATCGATTCCGAAATTATCGATACGGAAGAACAGCCATCGCCGATAATTGACTTAAACGTCATTCTCAACGGAACCAAAACATAAACAATGTGGTTCACATCGTGATCTTGAAAAACGAAAAAAACAAACAAGTATCCAAGGAGAAAATGGAACAAATCAAGCCCAAGCCACTGAAAATGGTGATTAACAATGTTTGGATATTAGTTTCCAATAAGCGTAAGAAAACAGGTAAAGACAGTGGGGACTCGACTCCCCTTCAGAAGAAAGAAGATAGTATCGCCACATCAAGCCGAAATCGTCCTCCTCCTACCAGAGGAACTGGTGTTGTTAATCCTGAGCTTAAGGTTGCTGATAAAACTGCTGGGCACCTATCTTGACTATTTGTTTCGAGTTTTCATCCATCGGTAGAAGCAGCAAATGTCTTGAACTACCTGAAAATCAAGGCATTACAGCAAAATGCATCTGTGAGAAAATACTTACCAGAAAGAACCATCAGAAAAGCTCTTTTAGGCTCGGAGTTGCAGTTGACCAAGTAGATAAAATCAATCAGGGATATATGTAGCCAGTCGGAATAGTGATCAATTATTTTATAAATCTTCAGAGCCATCGCCACAAAAAGGACCCTGGCATCAGACGGCCTTCCCAGTAAATGTACCATCAGGGAGAAACTGTCATAATGAAACCATTGAACATGATGTTATATTCAGTATTTTTCATCTAAATATACAATCTATTCGGAATAAAGTGGAAGAGTTAGAAGCATTCCTTAAGCAAAACAAAACAAAATAGGACCTGTTGTGAATAAGCGAACACCACTTAAAACCAAATGAGGTACAAGTTCTGAGATTAAGAGAGTCAAAAAAATCCAGTGGTTTAACAATAACTTAAAAAATAGGAAGGAAACCCTCAGATTTCTAATAAAACTCTTTAAAAATCAAGCATCTGATCAACTTAAAACCACAATTAAAAATTTAAAAACCAGTACCGACAGGCTTTAACAAGGGCTAAAAAAGTACCATATTGTAGTTACATCATGAATTCTTCCAACATGATAAAAACAGCATGGCAGGTAGTGAGTGAGTTTAGAGGGGTAGGGACACAGTCAGTGGCGGGTCAGGGTCTGTCTTTCTCTGAATTCAATCACTATTTTGCAAATATAGCGAAAGAAACCTTATGTAAGATCAATAACACAGGTAAAAACCATAGTGATTGTCTCGGTGAGCCACATATACAGGAACTTTTTATTTTGAAGCTGTCAGTTTTAACCAAGTGCGAGATGCGGTAAAACATAGTAAAGATATATATGATATGAATGTTCCTCTGTTGAATTCACTCAAGGATGTCCTGATTATTCCCTTTGCAAAATTAATCAGTCATAGTATAACATCATGTATAGTCCCGTCTTGTCTTAACATTCCAAGATAATTCCTGTTTTTAAAAGAACAACTATCGCCCCATAGCTTTAGTACTTATTTTCTCTAAGGTGTATTAAAGTCTACTTAGGAATCAGCTCTGCATGTTCTTTGAAGGAAACGGGTTTTTTCGGATTGTCACTATAGCTTCAGAAAGGGTAGATCGACCATCTTGGAGCTGCTAGAGTGAGGCGTTTGAGAAGGGACATTATGCAAACACAGTATGCTGTGACTTCTCAAGGGTTTTCGACTGTGTATCTCATGATATACTCTCCGAGGAGCTTAGATAGTATGGAGCGGATGTGCTTGGTGTGCAGTTCCTCGAGTCATACTTGTCTGGAAGGAACCAAAAAACGGTGTGTCAGGGCAGAGTATCAGACAACTGGGAGGAGGTATCACACGGAGTGCCTCAGAGTTCTGTGCTCGGAACTCTTCTCTTTTTAGTTTATATTATAGATATTTGCAAAACTACTTCTGATGTAAAACTGATACTCTTTGCTGATGAGACCTCAGTCATTGTTTTGGATAGGGACTTGAATGCCTTGGAGGAGAGAGCAAGCGAGTGTTTAGATAAACTAAGTGACTGATTTGCGGCAAGCAAATTGACCTTAAACCATGCTAAAATGAAAAAATGAAAAAATAACATTCGGACTTCGTGAAATTGGGGGTGACAATCCTAAAGGTTAAGTTTCTTGGTCTATTCCTGGATTCAGTCCTTAAGTTTGAACACCACTCTGGCCAGGATCTTACCGGGAAATTTTCTTCCTCAGGCATTCCATGCCCTTTTCCAGTCTAGTGCCGTATATGCTATCTTGGTTTGGGGTCATTTGCCTTTTTTTTTGCTAAAACCGGCTATAAATTAACGATGGTAAAGTTGTAAAAAAAATTAATAACCTGAATAAAATTTGAATTTGAATATAGATTTTGGGGATTTTTTAATATTTTTATTTTTTAAAACAATATAATTGAAGCCTTGTTATCTGAAGGAAAAAACTTGCAAACATTTTTAATCTTTGAAGCAACAACTTCAAAAATATGTTTCAATGAACACCTTTTAGACAGCTAACACCTTCGTATTTTATATCCCCCACGCATAGGGAAATTGCCAATTTCGATTTACAAACAAATTCGCCAGGCAGTTGTATTTTGTTTACTTTCTCAATACTTTCAATTGGCGAAAAAAATAATATGAAAATATATATGAAAAAATTTTTCAGAATATAAACACTTTGCTCCTTCTTTCCTGCCATCACAAAATATTAAAATTCGTAAAGAATCTTTTCTCAAGAACCTCACCCCCCCGCAGTGAATTCTTTAATATTTAATATAGCAGTCAAGATATATTAAATGTCGCTCGACAATAATTTCTATTATTTCATTTCGTTCAAAGGCATAATATATGCTTTCTACATTATAAATGACATTCGAAAATGGCCAGTGATTTATTTAATCTGAATTTCCACTTAGCTTAACGCTAATATTTTTAAGTATGCTAAAGCGAAATTTACGTTATAGCTATAGTTAATATGAGAAGTCCTAATACTGGCTTGTATAGGTTGCCAAAATTATCTAGCTGAAATGTTGTAAGCTACACAACTGATTACGTAATATGATTTATTTAATAGTCACTATGATAAAGATAGTATTAGTCTATTATAAGTGGCAGATAATTCAGGATGATAAGTTAAATTTGATATCTAATCCTCCATTTTCACTTCCCTCTGTCTGTCTGTCTGTCTGTCATATCTTAACGTTCCTAGATGCCGAAGAAATTGTTTTATCAATTTCGTCGGTCAGTCTGTCGGTTTGTCTGTCACTTCGCTGCTCAGTATAAAAACTACTTACCCGATTGACTTCAAATGTTTGTCAAAAGTTAAGGGATATACGGAAATGACCTGGTAACATTTTGGTAAAAATCCAATATGGCGAAACAAAATGGCGGCCTAATGAAGTGTTAAAAAAAATTATTATTATAAAACTACTTACCCAATTTATCTCAAGTTTTGAAAAATATTAAGTATTATGTTGAAATCCAGGGGTAAAACTTTGGTCCGAATCCAAGATAGCGACATAATAAAATATTTAAAAATTCAGCCTGAAAAAAACTGCTTAATCGTTTGATTTCATATTGTGTGCCATAAGTAATTGTGGTATAGGGATCAACTAGTAAAATAGTGGTACTAATTCAAGATGGCCGAACAAAACGGCGGCGAAATAAAATGTTTGTAATCGTGAAAAAATCGCCCTCTCAGGTTTTACACATCTTTACGTTTTAGCGTCGCTAGATGACAAAAAAATATGTTTTATCAATTACGTCGGTCCGATTGTCGGTCTGTCTGTCTGTCTGTCTCTCAGTTCGCGGCATAGCTTAAGGACTACTTACCCGATTCAGAACCTTAATGTCTGACCCTTCAGAAACTTAGTATCTGGAATATCTGCAGACCAACGGAGTAGGAAAAAACTGATAATATGGGTTTCAATTTAAGATGGCGAAACAAAATGACGGCAATATAATATTTTTTTAACAATCAACGTAAAAAAATCTCGTTCAATTGATTTAAATTTTGCAGAAAAATTAAATGTGAATAAGGGATACTTAACGAATTTATTTTAAATTATGCCCAAAAGTCAAGTGTGGCATAGGTAGAAAGGAAATAGTAAACCTATTGGTAGGAATCCAAAATATTGGAGCAAAATGGCGCTCAATAAAAATGAAGAAACAGTATATGCAACACATATATACTGTGACTATGTACTGATCTAACAGGATCACATTTCACTCATTTTTACCACATAAAGCAAAATGTGCCTCTTTTTCAAGGCATATAAGTCTATTTATGCAACAACCATTAAATGTTTTATTTGCACCTCTCTAATTACTCTTTATAGTAGTGTAAATCGAGAAAAGATGACATATATTTTTTGTGCTAATATAAATTACGTATGGTTTGTAACGTGCTAAATTTGAACTAAACATCTCTCGAAATGAACGCGACATAAAAAAAACTATAAAATATTTGAAATTTTAACAACCTGAATCCTGAAAACAATGTGTTTAAAGAAAAATGTTTCTAAACAGATCTATTATTGTTACTGTCAGCAATACAAGTGGAATTCCATAATACCCCAATAGCCTGATCAAACTTTCTGAGCATACTAAGATAAACTATATTTTAAAGTCGACCATGTTATATTACATTTTGTAATACTGGTCTTTATTGCTTAACTGGACCCGAAGGATATAAATGAGAATATAAAGGGAAATTGATGCAATATCTGAAAGTGTATTCGGTTCTATTTTATAAGCTAAATTTAGGGGTACTCCGCACAAACTGCATCGCTAGTAATTAATTTAAAATTACTAACAGTGCTCTTAATAATTAAAGCTTAAATATCTTGCTGCTAGAGTCTGTAATAGACTTGTAACGTTCTTTGGACAGGTTCATAAATTAAAATGAAAGACACAATCATTCATCATTTTTTACTTCTATTAATTTTTATTTCTGTGAAAAGGCTCCAGATATACCTTTATAAGTTGGCCATCCAGCTCCCATGTTTCCATTGTTTTGTTTTTTTGGGTGCAAATATTCGTATCTCTTCGGCAACACTAAAATAAATAGTTAAAGTGGAATTCTTAAAACTAATAATATTTAAAAATTCCATATGTGATTACACTGGAAGAAAAGAGGTAAAATTTAAGAAAATAATTCAATTATTCAAATTCAGTATCTAACCATAACTAAAAATCGGTAATTTTTCTTTACCCAGACTTCCCTCATTATGAATATTTCCTTTTATAGGAATAGTAAAGTGTGAACCAATTTAGTTCAGTACATAGGTATTTAGGAACACATATATATCGTCTTTTCAAACATTCTTATTGGACGCCATTTTACGCCATTTAAAATGAATTCAATAAGTAGTTTTACATTGACACACACTGCAATTTTGTTACGTCATGTTGAATTCGCATCAGTTTATCCTTATGTCATATCTAATTTTTCTCCAAAATTTACAGTCAATAGAATAAGAAGATTTTTTTTCCTTCATTTTTTGAACATGACCCTCTTCTTGTGCCGGCATATTGGATTTTCTCCAAAATATTACCATGTCATTCCCATATGGGCCTTAATTTTTGACTGAAATTTCAAGTCAATCTAATGAGAAGTTTTTCGGCTAACCAACGAACTGACAGACAGACAGACAAAACGACAGGTGGATCGACGAAATTTATAAAACATATTTTTTGGCATCTAGGGACGCTAAAACGCGAAAATATGTAAAACCTGCTAGGATGATTTTTCAGATTCCACGAGTTTTATTTGGCTGCCATTTTGTTCCTCCATCTTGAATTAGTACCACAATTTTACTAGTTTATCTGTATACTGCAATTAGTAACGGCGCACAATTTGAAATCAGTTCATTAAGTAGTTTTTCAGGCTGAATTTCTAAAGATTTTATTAAACCGCCATTTTGTTCCGCCATCTTGGATGTGTACCCAGTGGATTCCTACATAATACTTGATTTTTGTGCAAAATTTGAAATAAACTGGGTAAGCACTTTCTTAGTAATATTTTTTTTTACTTTTCACTAGGTCGCCATTTTGTTTTGCCGTATTGGATTTTTATTAAAATGTTACCAGGTCATCCCTAAGTGACCCTTGATTTTTGATCAAAATTTGAAGTCAATCGGGTAAGTAGTTTTCTGGCTATGCCACGAACAGACAGACCGACAGACAGCCAGACAGACACACAAACCGACAGAATTGAGAAAACATGTTTTTCGTCATCTAAAGACCCTGAAACGTAAAGATCTTGAAGGATGATTTTTCCACGATTACAATATTTCCGTTTCATGAGGGAAGTAAAAATGAAATTTATTTGCATCTACCAAAATAATGGCACACTACATCAAGAAAGGATTTCTCATAATTTGCCGCTGATCTTGACACCATTGCTTAAATTTGATAAATGGAAATTAAGATCCATTTCATGAATCCACTTTTGGTGTAAACAATAAGAATATTTAATATTATTATGTTTGTTTCTCCTTTTCAAAAGGGTATCAGTCATGATGGGCTTTGCACCAGTCACCGTGACCGGGAAGTAAGTGTTAAGTTTCAGGGATGTTGAGGGTTTTTCGAACTATTCTACATATTTCAAGTTTGACTGATTTTTGTATAGTTGACAGTATGTTTGCTAAATTTTATTTGTTCCAGATAACGATTTATGTTATGTTTTTATGATTAATATTATTAATTAATATTATTAGTATCGAAATTGACAATCAACTTCTCAACAAATTTGGGTTCCAAACCCATTCCAGATGCATGCATCAAAAGCAGTGGGTTGGTTTCTATTAATTCTATGTGTTGTTCTGTAAGAATTTTCTCACTATGTAGAAAGTACTGAGCTAGACTGCCCTCTGGATGTCATTTAAGGTATTAGTATGCAGTTCTATGGTTTTCAGGTTCTGTTCTAGTATTTTTGGAACTCGTCCATTTGATACCATGATCGGTATCACATTAACCTTATTTAGTTGCCATATCAGCTGTATCTCGATGACCAGCTCCGCATATTTGATCTTTTTCTCTTGATATTTATCCAACACGTTATTATTTCTGGGTACAGCTACCTACATCTACCAAATAAACAGTTTTTCGGTGATAATTGCTCGGTCGTAGTACGGTTTGAAGGCATTATTTTCAAGCACTGAACTTGGTTGGTATTTTTGATAGGGCACAAAGGTATACAGAAGACCTTATTTATTGGCAATATTATGTTACACACCTGGTTATGTCCTGGAGGTAGTCCGTGTTTGCTAGGTAAGTGCAGCCTAATGTTATAAGCTGTATAGTCTCTTATTTCTCGCTACATTTTCGACATTTATTGGATTCAACGGACCGGTCTTTGATGATGAATTTCGTATAATTCCGAGTCTTAATAACTCGGTCCTGAATTGCCATTAGAAATCCTTCTGTCTCTGGGACTAGTTGTCCATCCTTTAGCCACCTGTTGGATGCTTCCTTCTATGTGTGGCTGATTCAAGTCATTGTGATGTCGGCCATGCAGTGCCATTTGAGTTCCCAGTTCTTATTTGTTAGGGTCCGAAAGTGATTTTATGATGATGTTGTCACTTGCGAGATTGAATGAAGAGTACGAGTTGTCACTTAAGGTGGTTTTGCGGTGGAGGCTTGATATTTGTGCCTTGTTGGTGAAGAAATTTTTCAATTTCCTGCAGCTGTCGGGAGTGCGAATAGGTTAAGTCAACAAGAGATCCTCCACCTTCTCTCTCTCTCTCTCTCTCGTGGTAAGGTCATTCAGAGAGTTGATGACCTTAGGTGGTATGACTTGTACTAGGACATCATTAGGCGAGTAGTTCGTTGTAGTCCCTCTAGTCTATGTTAGTCCATTCCGAAACTGAAGGTGAGCACGGGCACACCGTATGTGTTAATTACTGTAATGCGATTTCTGGCGTTTAATTCTGTCTTCAGAACAGCTCGCTCGCACTCTTTGAACGTACTGATCTTTTCACTTGGTCTTTTCTTGCATATCCAGGAGCAGTCTAGCTTGTTGGAATCCTAGGTATTTGTAGGTCTCTCCCTGGTTCATCGCTTAAACTATTTCTCCATTGGATAAGGCTACATCACCATTAATGACTTTGCCTTTTCTTATGTTTAAGGTTTGACATTTTTCCATTCCAAATTTCATGTCCTCGATGCATGTCACGTCAATAAGCTTTTTTAGTTGGTTATGGTTTCCACCATAGAGCTTAATATCATCCATCTACAGAAGGTAGGATATGGCTAGGAAATCGCCTCTATTGGAACCTCTGACCTTAACCTTGATTAAGAGGACACGAAACTGATACATTTAAGAACGTCGAAGTAAAAACCATGGCAAACATATACTCAAGAATACAATCAACTGACCATTTTAAGTCACGTTGACCTTGACAGGTGCTTGAGGAGCTAGCAAAACATTATTTATCATTTATTTACTGCTCCGAGTAGTTCGAACAGAACATTTCCGTTCATTTAGTAAGCTTTCTCGAGATTTTCCTCAAAAATATACGTTTTGATGTGAATTTATCCCGTGGCCAGTATTATCAGTTACTTAATAGCGATCTAAATTACCAATATGATAAAATTGGCAATACATACTGATCTATACCCGATCCATGACGACCACGATACACAAGTTAAAAGTAAATACCAAATTTCTCGTTTCAAATATCTTATCCATCTTTCTCGCCTTGGTTTTAATAAGGCATTTAAATATGTTGTTAATACAGACGAGAGATTTTAAGCCAGATTTCTGTAGGACTGCTTCCGTTATTGGGCTGGGTGCATTGGACAATTGTTACGTCTAGAATCACTTTAGTTACACAAATACGTTTTGACCTAAACAAAATACAGCTGTATTTTTGAATTCTACAAAACAGCCACACAAATAAATTTGAATTTTAAATGTCTAATAAATTTAATGAAATTTGGAAGCTGCTTTCAAATTTTCTGTTTTAATATCACGTAAAATTTTATTACGTTTTTGGGTTTATCATCTACATAAAACTTTGTTTGAGGGAGCGATTTAGTTAACGACGGACGTTGTTAGTTACATAATGCTCGATTTTCGTTTAATGGTCCTCTTAAGAAAAACTAATTAAAAGATAAACTGAATGGCGCGCTATTTCCTTTTATTGGTATCGTAATAACGTTACATGGCAGGATAATAACTAATAAAAGTAACAGGATATAAAATATCAGAATTTAAGTATAATTATGTTATGTTAAAAGAAAAAACGCTCTGTTACTTCTCTGTTAAGACGGATAGTGTAGTCGTTATTATATACAGAAAAAAATTATATACGGGTTAGTTAGGGAATTTATAGTTGCTGTAGTCTTAGCTCGAGAGTTCGTGACAAACAACTGCAAGAGTTTTGTAATGACTCATATTTCAATACGATGTAGTATTAAAGGTGTACATAAGTCAGCCCTTTCGCTAAGTCAGCTAGCGACTACTCACTGCAACTACTCCATTAAACCGAAATCTGACTGTTCGTGTATTTAATTATCTATTGTAATTAAATAGTAAACAAACACCCATTACAAAACGTGCTCGTAAAAAAATCGCCCTGCGAAAGTTTTTCAAATCTTCAAGTTTAAGGATCTCTTGGCACCGAAAACTTGTTTTCTCAGTTCCGTCTGTCTGTTCGCGACATAGCTAAAAAACTACTTACCAGACTGGCTTCAAATTTTGGTCAAAAATTAAGGGTTATATGGGGATGACCTGGTAACATTTTGGTAAAAATCCAATATAGCGAAACAAAATGGCGACCTAGTGATATGTTAACATAAATATTACTCTCTTAGCCAATTTATCTCAAATATTGCACAAAATAGTATTATGTAGGATTTAACTGGTAAAATTTTGGTACAAATCCAAGACGGCGGAACAAAATGGCGGCTTAATAAAATATTTAAAAATTCAGCCTGAAAAAACTAAATAATGGATTTATTTCAAATTTTGTGCAATAAATAACTATGGTTTAGAGGTGAACTGGTAAAATTAAAATTTAAGATGGCGGAACAAAATGAGGGCCAAATAAAATGTTTGTAATCACGAAAAAAATCACTAGGTTTTGCATATTTTTACGTTTTAGCGTCGCTAATTCCCAAAAAATATATGTTTTATCAACTCCGTCGACCTGTCTGTCGGTCTGGCTGTCTGTTTGCCGGTCTGTCATCTGTCAATTCGCGGGATAACTTCAAAACTACTTATCCGATTGACTTCTAATTTTGGCCAAAAATTAAGAGTTGTATAGGGACGACCTGGTGATATTCTTCTGATTCTATCGACTAATGGTAAACTAAAACTACCTGATACTTTAGTACAGTACAGAAACTACAAAACGCCTGCCTAAAGTTTTCTTATAATAAAAGAAAGTTTGACCATGTCACTCCTTTATTTAATGCGTCTCAGTGGTTGAAGTTGAATGATCGATATAAAATAAATATATCCACTCTTGTATATAAAATTGTTCATAGCAAACTTCCCAAATACTTGTATGACAAATTAATTAGTATAAAATTCATGGTCGTGAACTGCGTCACTCTCAAAACTTCATGATTCCAAAACACAGAACTACCAGATTTCAAGCATCTTTCAGTTACAGCGCCATTAAAATTTACAATACATTGTCTAATATTCTTAAATCTGAACCAACAGATGCCTCGTTTAAGAAAGCTGCCAAACTTATTTTTTTAACTGAGTGATTATTACTCATATTAATTATTTATTAAGTATTTTGAACTAGAATGCATTATCCAATAAACCCAAATTTTAACTAGAAATTGTCATGTTTGGGAAAGCTGTCAAACTGTCCTCAAGCTATACAAAAATTTTTTTTTGTTGAATTTATTTTTACTTATTTATTTATTTTTTATTTTTTCATTAATATTGCTCAACCCGAATCAGTATCTTCTTTGTAAATTCTCTAATTTTATATATTATGATATGTGATATTTATATTTTGATACATCAAGTTCAACTGTATTTATTTATACAATTTGTGGTTTGTGTGGTTAGATATAGAGTAGCCGTAGGCTAGATCTCGCCACACCTTTAAGCATCTATTGTATTATTTCTTACGTAATATAAAGGCATTTATTATTATTATTATTATATAGAAAAGAACTGGTAAAAAAGATGACGGAACAAAATGGCGGTCAACTAAAATGTTTGTCATCGTAACAAAACTCACTCTCAGATTTTACATATGTTCGCGTATTAGCGTCCCTAGATGCGAAAAATATGTTTTATCAATTCTGTTGGTCCGTCTCTCGGTCTGTCTGTCAGTTCGCAGCATAGCCTAAAAACTACTTACCGGATTGACTTCAAAATTTAGTCAAAAATTAGGGGTCATATGGGGATGACCTGGTGGTATTTTGCTAAAGATTTTATATGCCTAAACAAGATGGCGGCCTAGTGAAACGGTAAAAAAATTGTAACTAAAAAAAGTTGTTATCTAATTTACCTTCAATTTTGTACAAAAATCAAGCGTTGCATCGAAATGAACAGTTAACATTTTGGTATGAATCCAAGATAGCAAAAGAATATGGCGGCCTAATTAATTATTAATTTTACATTTGGAAAAACATTTAGTATGATGTAGAGATAAACTGGTATCGTTGTGGTATGAATTCGAGGTGGCTTAAAAAAATGGCGGCCAAATTAAATTTTTAAAAAATCAACGTAAGAATATTTTTTTCAACTGATTTTAAATTTTGCAGACAAACTGTGATATAGGGATAAACTGGTACGGATTCAACATGACATGAAAATCGCGGTGTGTGTCCATGTATAATTATCCAATTTATTTTAAATTATGCCCAAAAAATTGAGTGTGGCATAGGTACAAACAAGTAAAATATTGATAGGAATCAAATATGAAGGAACAAAATTGCGTCCATCAAAAATGTTTGAGAAGACAGTATATATGTGTACCGAACTAAATTCGATCAAACTTCACTATTCCTGATAAATGGAAAGATTCATAACGAGGGAAGTTCCGGGTAAAAGAAATGTACCGATTTTTTTGTCTATATACATATTTGGCATCCATTTTCAACTGTTACGAAACGCTTGTAGTGGTGCATGTAATAATTTAACATACTTCAAATCGCGCCGCCACCAGGTGTCCCACTACCGGACTGCGTACTCATGTATATATATCCTTAATCCTACATTATATTGAAATATGGGCCATAACAAAATTCCTGCAGTTTCTTGTCACGAGCTCTTAAGTTATATGTAAGTGAGCACGTAGACAGGGGATGTGTATGGTCTGGACCCCCCTCCCCAAACCTCTAAAAATATTTTGTTTTTTACTACATAATCTAATCTACTGACCCATAACTCAAGAAAATTAGGGTATCGGGCCAATTTTAATTCTATCTTTTTTGATGGCCTTTTTGAACTAGCACAAATTTACATTGCTAGATACTGCGAATGCAAAACAAGTTGTAAAAAACGGTTTTTCCAATAAATACCAAAATATTTTGAAGAGACCAAATATGTAAATCTAGAAAATTTAGAGAACCATATCCTAAACATAAAACGTAAGTATTTTTTTTTAAATACGATAATTTCTTAGATAAATCGATCCGAAACTATATTACAATTTTTCTTCCACTAAGATCTCCTGTCAAAAGCAAAATCTGAAAAATGTGAATGCGACCCGGGACGCAGAAAATGTATTATTTTTTTGAAATCGAAAATGAATCTGAAAGGGGAAATCTTAGGCTACAAGATGTAATTATGAGCAGAGATAGAGGTTGCTGCTGAAATTTTCTCTGCTTCATCCATTTTCACTCAGTTCCAAAGTTTTTCTCTTCACGTATTGGGTAATAGCTCCTTTTCATTCCTAACTTCTAGTCATGAAATCATCTGCATATCTAGAGTAAAAGCTGAACTTGTTGCGAAACAATTCGATGTAAATTTTACTCTGATCTCTCCTCGTCACGTCCCCTTTCCTTCAGTACCAGTTTTGCCTTACAAAATGCGCAAAATTACTTTCAGTGTGAAAAAGCACGGTGGATTCTCATCATACTTATTATCAAAGAATCATCTGGCAGTGATAGGATTCCGGCCATTGCCATTACCAAACATCCAGAGCAGATATTATCTTCGTATCCCACAACTGGAATAAGTCCATCGAATTTCACGGAAAAGTTCAAATTATTTCCCTCGACATATTAAGAGCATTTGACCAAGTCTGGCATGACGCACTTCTTAACAAACTTCGTGCTTTTGCGTTGTTTTTGGAAAGCCAGGTCTATTGTAGCAGTTGGCGGCCATTCATCAAATTAAGGCAGGCGTTTTACAGAGTTCAGTGTTGGCACATACCTAATTCTTCTTACACATCAATGATAAGCTTTCTTCCACTAACAACGCTATTCACGGCTATGTTATTGATAGAACACTCCACTCCAATTTCCCAAATCTGTTTCTAAGACTGGAAGCAATGATATGCCTAGAGTAATACTTTATCCCTAACCAAGGATCTCATTAAAATTGTAGAATGAGGAGCAAAGAACCTTGTCCAATTTAATGCCACTAAGACACAATCTCACAGATTATCTCTCAATACCCACACAATTCAATTGAATAATCAAATGCTTGAAGCAAAATATTGCTTTAGCCTAGCAGGTATCACTTTTTAGAAAGTTCTTCGCTAGCATGATCACACCACCTCAATTGCCACAGCATCTACGTAGAAATTGGGTTTCCTTTTCTAGGCTCGAAAGACTAGAAATAAGACCCAGCATTGAGTACTGTTCACACATAATATCGGGATCAGTCTAACCTTGACTCTGCACAAAAAAGAGCTATTCGCCTAATTGATGATCCAAGCATCACAAAGAAGCTTATTTCACTAGAGCATAGTCGAAATGTGGGCGATATGTCTCTGTTTTACAGATACTACCACGGATTGTGTTCGGATAATAGTATCATCCATTATGTTTTCCTTAGTTATTCCTGCCAGGGAGACACGATCATCGAACTACATGCATCCCTTCACCATCCAACCGCCAAGATCAAAGAAGACCTACCACTTTCTTTGCTTCTTTTATTCGCAGAGTGTCCCGATTATGGAATATATTACTATCAAATGTCTTTCCCTCTTCTCCTAATCTGCAAGCTTTTATATCCCACATCAATAAACTTCTTCGGCCTACGTGTAAAACCGTACAAATATTAAGCAAAAAAAAATTGCTTTTTCATGTTTAGGAAAGTCTGCAGCTAAAAACGAATTTAAATATATTCTCTTAGCAGAGATGTCAGTGGACCAAAATATATTATTGTTTGAACCCCAGATTAAATTCACGGAAGTTACTGACAAAACAATAAGCCAGCCTAGCCGTGACTAAGTGATCAGTTCCTCCTTAACCAACCCACCCACGAAAATTACTCTTTGTTTATTAGTTGTATAGACGAAGTGTTAATGATTGGTTTAAAAAGATGAAGTCATTAAATGTCACATATTAGGTTTATCGATTATCGTTTTTCATGAGTTTTTTTCATCTTTTAGTGTTTAGAGGTTTTGATGACCATTAAATACTATTTACTGCCTAATTATGGTTAAACAGTTTACTGTTTGTGATCAGAATTAAAAAACTTGAGCTTATTTATCTCTTTACAGGTAATTTTTGAGACCCTTCCACTATCGGTAAAAGTAATATTCTCATTTTTAAATTTGGAACAAAAATGTAGGTTTTTAATTCGGATAATTTATCTTATGGCCATTACCTTACTAATTTAGCTAGTTAAACTTAAGTGAATATAGTATTAGATATAAATTGATTGTTAAAGTGGTTTTGGCTTGTACACAATTAAACAGATTGCTTCGTGTTGTACAATTTTTAGTTGTGGAGCAACATTGTATTTTATATATATTACTTTAATTAAAAATAACTTCTTTCCAAAGTATTAAATCAGTGTGTTATTTTATTACTTATATTACTTTTTGCCTCGCACATTTATGAATTAATTTGTGACATATAAAAATACATTATTTAATGCAAAATTAGAGAGCATTTTAAGTTAATAAATCTATTAATTTTCTCGAGTCTAAATTTAACAGAAGTAATGTATAGAGATTTTTTATTTATAATTTATTTATTTATTACTTTTACTCATATTCGAAATTTTTCTGTGAATCAAAAAATTTTCCAAAAGTTGATATAGTTTTCATATTGTTTTCAAAAAAGTGTCGATAAATGAAACATATATAATAGGTTTGTTCAGACTATCCCGTATTTAGTTCTGGTTTTAAGAGTTTAAGAGAATGAACTAAAGAACTTTCGAATACGTGCTAGGAAATATGGCTTTGCAAATTTTTATATGGATTACTCTGTATTTTCAAACAGAAAAAAGGCGCGTTTCTTTCGTTCTCTTTTTTATAATTTTGTTATAAGTATATCATTCCATTTTTACGACAATACGCAAAATACGAGAAATTGTCTGAAAACGCCATCTGGCGTTCAACGCAAGAGATAAAACAGCAAAGTCGATGGCTTAATAAATGATTTTTTTAACAAGACCAAGTTCGTCAAAATTATTTAACCCAAAACGGAGATACTAGACTTTTCTGCAAACATATGCCCACTCTTCTTTTTGACGACTTAGAGAAAAAAAGGTATTCACAATTTATCGAAGTATAAAAGTATTCAAAATTTATCGAAGACTATAATAACATATAAAAATCACTATAGATAACATACCCACGCTAGGGCAATTAGAAAATTTGCGTTTTCTAATTGACTATTGGGGTGCGCCTTCTAGGGCTCGACCAAGAAGTTTGAAAATAAATTTAATAAAAATATATTTTTCAAAGAAACATTTTTAAAAGAAAAAGCCAGTTCCTTGAAACTATTTATTTTTGTACTGTAAAGAAATATTATTTCTTAGTAGTAGAAGTTGAGGGAGATCGTAGCCATGCCGGTAGGCCAAATCTGGCCCTTGCGGCTTACTCCAAGATCTCACCCCAACAGTTTGTGCCACCTGCGTAGCTTCCTTGAACCTTTCAGACCTATTAATATAGACCAGGATGTCCTTCCAATACAGGTCCTTAATAACTTCCATTTGTAGCACCGCGACTGAAAAAGTGTCTTGCCGCCGCGCCGTCCTAACTTCGCACCTACACAAATAGTGTAGTCCAGTTTCCTCCTCCTCACCGCAGCCGCATGTCCTACAGGTCAAGTCCTCCTCTATTCCTAGCGGTGCTAGGTGCCTCCTCTAATGGCAGTGACCTGTTAGAACCCCTATGAGGGAGCTAATGGTTCGGCTACTTCTTATAAGCAACCAGGCCTTTATGGGCTGGTTGGCGGACGAAATCCTTTGTAATATTATTTCTTAAGTTATTTGTCAAGTAAAAAAAAAAGTGAAGTTTAACAATTCATTACAGCTTTGTTTCCATAGTTTCAAACCAAATATTTTAATGCATCTTTTATTTGGGAGTCCAATTAATAATGTTTATTCAAAATTCAAAAGTTGATTGTAATAATTTATGTTTTTTCAACAATTTTCGATTTTCGGAAAAATAGCATGTATACTTCGTTAAAAAAGCCACTTTCCCGGACTGTATATTGCCAGTCAATACAATTTACTATTTCCTGAAAAAAAATTATTAGGATTTACCGGGATACAGTCAGCAATCTTTCTTATTTTTTTAAACTTTAACTATTTTATTGACTAATGGTTATTAAAATTTTGTGCTACGTTCAGATTTTTCAATAGGGACCCATAGCCTTTAAACAGCAGCCGCCACTGGAATTTAGTTTTACACAAGAAATTTAAATGAGCACGAAAAACTTATTTCATTTCCACATTCATTTTGCATTATAGTTAGGAAATTCTGAAATATTTAAAAGATATTACCCAGAGCGCCTATCAATCTTATTACCGACAGCTTTTAAGGATTATGAAAAATAGATCACACACTGTTAAAGCTAGCGCAACCGTACTATTATATACAATGTGCTAAAAGCTTTTCGTATCGTATCGCTTTTATAGCCTGCAACTTTTATTCATCCTGTCTCAGCAGCATAAATAACGTTATAAATATCATTGAAAAGCATCAAAACGGAGGCCGAGCCATTGAATACTGAACTTAAACTCTTACCAGCTTTTAGATCCTTTTATATGTCGACACGTTTATGGAACGGCAATGTCGTGCAAAAGTGGCATAAAAAATGATTAATGTCTGATCTTGCCACTTACGAAATTTATATACTGGGTGCAACTTATAACTTTTTTCTTTACAAACAAATTAGAATGAAATTTTTTTTTTATAATTTAATTTAATATAATTTTTTTATAATAGCGTTTTTTTATTACCAAATTTCTGTTATTCATTTTTATTTTTTTTTTTAATGGGACACCCTATATTATAATAATATAAGTCTTTTATTTCAGCTATATAGACTAGTACAAATAACTAATTCAGTGAGGTAGCGAGATCCAGCATAGCCGTTCATCTAACCACCTAAAGGTTTAATTTAATTTTATCAAAAACTAACTA
Source organism: Kuschelorhynchus macadamiae (assembly GCA_030620095.1). Lineage (NCBI taxonomy): Eukaryota > Metazoa > Arthropoda > Insecta > Coleoptera > Curculionidae > Kuschelorhynchus > Kuschelorhynchus macadamiae. The sequence continues at coordinate 1,432,972 of JAUTXW010000284.1, forward strand.
AGTGCTAATCTAACAATATTTTAACAATAATTATTAAAGCATTTGGAAATATATAAATAAATGATACTTACACAATAAGCAAATCTACATACAAATTTTTGCAAATATTTACATATCCTTATAAATTATATCATACTGAAAATTTTGGATTATATTGTACAAAAAAAAAATAAAGAGAAAGAAATTAAAAGCTTAAATTTATTTTATTGCCTACGACTATTTATGATTTCCTTCATTTTGAATTTAAATCTAGTTAGAGAAACATATAAAAAATAAACTAAATATTTTACGCACGCGTTCTGTAGTTTTTGAAAACTATTTTTGGATCTAACTGTCAAAGCAAGCCAATAAAGTACGTCAGCACAATTTAAATATGAAAGTATTAGACTGCCGCATAGACGTATTCTTATATCCGGTGATAAAAATGTCTTTATGGAGATACAATATTTTTAATTTATAAAAAGATTTTTGTAGCAGGTAAGATACATGGGATTCAAATCGTAAATTATTATTAATGAAAACATCAAGATCTTTGCAGACATCAGTCGATGTTAGGGCAACACAATTCAGATGCACATTAGGGATATTACCCTATCAATTCTATTTGTACCAAAAAGATCATTTGTGTCTTGCTATTATTTAGTATAACCTCATGCGAGAGAGATATATCTGAATGGGTAGATAGATCCTCACTAAAGCGCGTCGATGCCTGAAAATCGTTCTTCGTAAATGAATGATAAACCTAGATGTCGTCAGCGTACTGGAGAGACCTGCAGTACCTCAAAAAAACTTGAAATATCAGCGGTATAAATCGTAAATAGTAAAGGCCGAAAATACTCCCCTATTAAGATCAGTAGGTTGGGACACTCTACCATTCAAGAATACTTGCTGACTTCTTCCTCTTAAGTAGCTAACAATAAAAGATAGCGCACTAGGGTTCAAAAAACCTTAATTTTTTAATTAAATAGGGTGGTTCAGTGTCAAATGCCTTACTGAAGTCTAGCAGTACGACCAGTGACCGCTATTCAGCTGAAGTAGGTGAAGTGTTACTTCACCAGGAAAAATTATCAAGCAAACATCTAACTACATTTAATATATATCTCCTAAAATTTTAGCTTTTACATTCGTTTATTCATCTAATTAGCAAAAAATAAACTGTACATCTCGAATAAATAATTTACTTGACCGTTGGCGTCATGTCTTTTTAAAACCTTCAATTGAACTTTATTATAACAACTATAACAGTGGCGCAAACTGCTTCGACTTTGCTGGAGGTGCTATGTTTAATTTACGATTTTCGTACTATGTTGCCATGACAACGCTTACGCGATGACGTCGAGCACATGAAAGAATAATGTTAATCAGCGCCATACAACGCTCTCGGTGAATTACTGAGACAGTATACTACACGTACGTGTCTTTCAGGTTGGGGTGGTTGTTTACTTTTATTTTCGCGAATTTCGCTGCAACCGGTGAGTTCCTTTGCAGTTTGCTTGACTGTTTTGTGTTATATTTATTTATGGTGTTCTTACAACTTTATTTGGTGTCGGGTTTGTTAGTGTACATTATTAGTTGACTATAATGAATATATGATCACAGATTGTGGTTTGCATTTTGTTGGAAACTCCATTTAATCGATAGAAGGAACAGATCAGAGGGATGTATTAAATGTAGGGCAGCCAAGCTTTGACTTGACAATTTCCGCAAAAAAAGCCGTAAAAAAATATTCTACCCCTTCCACATATAAAAAAAATTCTGGAAAAAAATTATTGCGATATTTTCTTGCTTCATTTGCATTTCACTTACTTTTTCACCCGCGAGCCGCCACTGAGCACGACACATGTATTTTCTGACCTCATAACGTCATCAACAACGTTTAAAAGAACTGTAGTAGTAGTGTGTGCTCTACAAAAACCTGACTATGTACCTGGAAATAATTTATAACTTACAAAATATTTATCTAGGTGCTCGTGAACTACTTTTTCAAGAATTTTCATCATACAGCATAAGATTCGACGAAAATCAGAACATGCTAGCGGTTATTTATTTTTTTGGGCAAGAACGTTTGAGAGGTATAGGCTTACAGGGATTTCCACCGTTTTAAAGATTGACGTTGAAATCGCATTCAAAATAAAAATAATCAAACTATGGAAACATCTGCGACGCTATTTTCAAGCTCATCAGACAGGTCAGCATTTGGAGGTCTGTACAAGGAACCAAGCAGTAATTTTTAGTTTTAATTTTTAGGCTTAGCCAAATCTGTTCCAAGCCACTATTGTCACACAGTATATTTAATAATTTTAATTTCAAGTTGTTCTTAAGATAAATTGCCACTCCGCCTCCTCTCCCTCCTCTACGTGTTTGCTCATTTTGATTTACTCTGACATTCTAACGTCATCCATATATCCAAACTATGATGGCTGCCTAGATATTGTTTGAATTGAAACACATAATATTGCCTTATTTATCGATTTCTTTAAAAACTGTATATAACTGTAAAGTATCAAATTACTCGCAGGAAAATATCTTTTTGGCTAACCCGATTATATTTAAATGAGCATAAAAATGTTTAGTGAACAAGATACTACTTGGTTGTAAATTAACTCTATTTGTTACATCATGACACATTAGATTGTAAAATACAAAATAGTTCTGCATAATGAATCTTTAGGAACGTATGTGTGTGCTTGATTAGCTATATATTTTTTTGTGTCAAAATTCCTCGCTTTGACTGGTCCTATTCGTTGGCAAAAGGGTTTTTTTTCTATCTTCGTAAACTTTCCCATGGTCAAAATAAAAACATTCATTACAGATAGTAAAATGGGAATTTGGAGAAAGCTTTACTAAGAAGGGTCGTTTAGGTATTTTCCTATCATAAACCCTAAATGCAATAAACAGTTTACTATCGGTGATGGTTCCTACTATCGAACGTGCAACAACATATTTTAAAATCGTACAAAGAAGTGTTGTAAAAATAAAAATTAACGGATAGCATACAAGAACCTTAAAACTAAATTAGACTCTAAATGCCGATGGAAATTCCCACAATTATGTACAGAAAACTAAGTACCTACAAATTGTTACATTTCTCAATCGCAATAGATAATTAGCCTAGATTAAAAAAGTAAATGTAAAATAAATTAAATATGTACAGTATGTTATGCAGTAACAATGAAAAGAAAAACAAATATATACAGTGTGATATGCGCAAATTTTAACTTTGGCAGACAAATGTGGGAGACATTCAGTCGCCACAACACCCCCCTGCCAGTGATTGATTCACGACAATCCAGCCTGGAAGCGGTTGGGAAACCGGACATGTCTGCCCGATCTGGTCTGTCGCTCTGGTGACCTGCTGGTGGGTTCTGATGCGGGAGCATGGTTCCCATCTGGTGGCTGGTGTGCTTCTTCTTCTCGTTGCGAGACACATCTGGTTCTGGTAATTTCTGCGGGTTGCAGAGTGACTTGATCGTTTCTAGGGATTCCTGCTGGGTGAATGACGTATTCCGTCTCCATATCTTGTGACAGTGGCATGTCCTCTGGGTCCTTGCTCAAGATATACGCTGGCTTGAGTCGATCGATACTAACGGTGACGTGGCGTCCCCTTATGTCAACGACGAACGCCTTAATCTCTCGGCTAACGACGCGGTACGGGCCATCGTAAGGATGTTGCAGAGGCTTCTTCTGAGCGTCATGGCGAACAAAAACATGAGTGGCTGTTTGAAGATCTTTAAAAATTAACGTTTTTCTCTTTGCATCGTGGTTAGATCCATTGGTGGGGCGTAGCTCAAGAAAATGTGTACTTAGTTCAGTGGCGAAGTTGCTGGAGCCATCATCTTGGATATTCAGTGAGCGGGATGCTAAGACCTCTCCAGGCAGGCGAATGGGTTGGCCGTATATCATCTCTGCAGCTGTAGCATCGAGGTCTTCTTTCCAAGTCATTCGGATACCGAACAAAACTGTGGGTAGGCTCTCGGTCCAGCGGGACTTATGACATCGAAGGGAAGCCTTAAGTTGGCGATGAAACTTTCGATCATGCCATTAGCTGCAGGGTGGTATGCCGTTGTACGAATATGATTGGTGCCCATTAGACAATTAATTTGCCTGAACAGGCAAGACTCAAATTGCCGGCCCTGATCGGTGGTGACTCGTAGTGGAACGCCAAACCTGCACACCCAGTTGTCATAAAAGGCTCGTGCAATGGTGGTTGCTTCCTGATCTTTCAGTGGTATTACTTCAAGCCACCTGGAAAATCTGTCTATCATGGTCAGACAATATCTGTATCCCTCAGATAACGGCATTATCACTATGTCAAGGTGAACATGCTCAAAACGGCTAGAGGGCGGTGCAAACGTTCCGACTGGACTAATGACATGACGCGAGACCTTCGAACGCTGGCATTCGGGACAGGATTGGGCCCACTTCCTGCAGTCACTCTTCATAGATGGCCAAACATAGCGCCGAGTTGCTAGTTTCACTGTGGCTCTGACGCCGGGATGGCTTAGTTGGTGTATGCTGTCAAAAACTGGTTTCCTGAATGGCTTCGTAATAAATGGTCTAGCTATTGAAGTCGACATATCGCACCAGATTGTGTTGTTAGTGAAAGAAATTTGGATTTGTCTCATTTCCAAGACCGAATCGTCTTGACACAATCTGGTCAGTTCCTCATCACTGTTCTGGGATGTTGCTAGGGCGTCGTAGTCGATTGACTTATGAACTTCATCAATCCTAGGATAGAATAGAATAGGATAGAATAGAATAGTATAGAATAGAAATATATTACACCAGGTTACACAAATGTTTGTTACAAGTCGTTAATGATACAAAATTACATTACATTAAAAGCTAAAATATATAAAACTTATATATAAATATATTAGCAGTAAAAAAAAAGAAAAATAGAAAATTAAATTAAATCAAATATGCAACACTAGCGCTGGTCAACAGATAGCAAATAGCTATAGTGACTTTATATTATATAGGGAATAACAAAAAATTCGTCAACCTTATAAGAATAGTAATTAAGAAAATAAATGATGTTTTATATGATTCTTGAACTCCAGTTTACCTATTTCCCTGACCGTATTGGGAATATGATTAAACAATTAGAGAATTTTTTTCAGACATAATAATTTCAAATCGAGGCAGCTTAATCAAGTCGACCGATCTTGTGCTGTAGCCATGTATTTAAGAATGCAAAATTAGAGAATAAGACTTTGCATGGATCTCGATTAAGGTATAATAAAAGTATAAAGGAGATAATTTTTAGATCTCTAAAATAGTGTTGACAATGTATTCCAAACCCAGCTCCAGTCATCAGCCTAATTACTTTCTTTTGAAGGCGAAATACTTTGATTGAGTCAACAGCATTACCCCACAGAACGACACCATATGATATCAAACTGCGAAATATACTACCCTTAATATGTTCAGGTTAAGAGAGTAAGTTAATTGCCTCAGAAGAAATAAAGATGAGAAAAGTTTATTCCGTAAATCCTTAGTGTGCTAAGTTAATAAGTGATCTAGAATTATTCCTAATAATTTGCAGGTCTTATCTGAAGTAAGGCTGCTATTGCTACTGGTAAGAACATTTTCAGTTTTAAAGTGATTTCATTTTAAAATATTTGCAGTGAATTTATAACAAGTATTACACCTTGTAATTGGGTATTATATTGAAAATTTTCCTTATCCAGAGCGATTGTGAACTTATGACAAACAAATTCAAAGCACCAGAAGGTCTGATTTTTCGATTGTTTATAAATTAAATTTATGTAAAAGACGTTATGCAGTATCAGGCCAAACATATTTTCTTATAAACAGAAAATATACAGAGTGTTTGATTATAATGCAAAGTTTATGCTCACTTTACTAATTCTAGATTGTCAGTTGTTAACTTTTAACAGCATCTCTTTTAGAATAAACTTGGACCTCAAAGTCACCGTTTAAAATATAAGCAGGAACCCCGTTTAAGATGCCTTTCTAGAGATCATTACTTGTTTTTCCTGTCTGGAACTAGTTAGAGCCTAACTCGCGTCATTTTATCACAACATAACATTAAAAAGACATTAAAATTTGATGCAAAAACTGGTAAAAATAAACTTACTCCAATTATTTTTTTAATTTATCAGATTTATTTGGGACTTTAAATATACATATGCGTTTTATTCATTTTAGTTTTTAAGTATTTTACTATAGCTGTTGCAGTGTTTAAACACAGTCTAATTGCAAGATATTGCTAACCGTTCAAAATCTCTTAGTTGAAAGTTAAAGTTAATTAAACACCAGAGAGATGAATTCATATCGGAATTTGAAAATTTTCGGTTTATCGTAAAAGGGGTTATCTAATATATGATTAGTAAATTTCACCTACCCTTCATTTTTTAAGGTACTACACGACGAGGTAGACCATTGCATACATTATTTACCTGGGTACTAACAAACTGACAAAAAATTGGTTTCAGAAACAGGTCTCAAAACCCCTAATTAGCCCCTCAATTCTAAAAAAAAACAAAAGTTTTCCTAGTATTTGAAGTACAAATAAATTTAAATTCATTTCTTTTTGCTTAATTCGAAATTAATTTAATCTTCCTTAATCCAATAACACAAATTTGAAATAAACCTAATAATTGACAAGAATTTTATTTTAACAGAAATGTGTACTTAATTGCTTTTAATCAATATTAATTTAATTTAAACGAAAATATTGCAAATCAGCCCAAATCAAAAAACATAACAAAGGCTTTGCCTCCAGTTTCCCCCCTTATTTATATTTTAAAAACTATAGTATGCTACAGTCTCATCTAGTAAGCCATTAAGTTTTCACATTCTGTTTGTTAATTTCATGAATTACGTAAGGTTGGGCAGAAATAAATTTGAATTTTTGATTTTTTAACGGGGTAAATTTCAAAGGTTGTTTACCTACCCTCTCGTTTCTGTAAAAATCGAGGTGTGTGGGATTAGATCTTGCGTCGGTTTAAATAGCTTAAAGCTTGCATATTAAGGAATAAATTGCGTTAAAAATTAAAAGCCGTGTTTCTTTTCATAATGAATTATAGGGTATCGCTTAAGACGTCCTAGTTGATTCATAAATCAACAACAAAATATTCAAAAAGTAACTATGTCATGAATTTATTTACCTTATTAATAAGCATTTTTTAATAATATTTGTTTACACATGTAATAAATATTTTTGTTTTAAGATTGTCAGTTTCATGCACCTCTCCGGTAATTATTTTAAATAACAACGACCCAGGAATCACCTCAAGGACGTAGCGGCATGTAGAGCCCCAGTAGAGCACCACCATTAAAGTAATGTGATGTTTTGTTATGCCATACTCTGTATATCACTTTTGCCTTAACATGCAAATTTAAGCTATTTGCACAAACTTAATATTTAAACCTAATATTCATATTTACTTCACTTTTGGAAATCGACTTGCTTTAAAGATACTCGAAAAATACTTCTAACATACTTCATTTTAAAAGTCTTGTTATGCTTTGCCATAAAACTTTTAACTTCAGCCCAAACTAATTCTACTGAATTTAGTTCACAATGGTACGTTGAAAGTACTAAAATATTTTGTTTCAGTGTCATCCCAACAAAGAGCCATGAGGCTTTTTTAAATTGATTCTTTCAACTTATTGGAGAAAATCTTTTTTTCTCTCTAAGACACATTTGGTGTTTTTCTAAGATCGCTAGAACAGTAATTAGAGTTGTTCATAATGATAACTGACTGAGGAGGAATAATATACATCTGCTTAAGATATCCTTGAATTAATTCATATTGTCGTGATCATAAATAGTTTTATTTGACTGACATATTAGTAAACCACCTTCTGAGTGAATATTAACATGTAACATTGTATACATTTCTCTAGAAAAATACTTTTAAAATATCCGGAACACAAATATTTTTTTTAAATATTCGTTAACTCAAACTCAAAGCTCCATATCATCTTGATAATAAGAATCGATTTTGCCAACAGGAAAAAATATTGATGTATACCCTTCTGTAATTTTGTCCCTGCCCTGAGCAAATAACTATATCTTTTCCAAAAAGAAAAATATTTTTTTTAACAAATAACGTTTATTATAGATAATATTGTTTCTCTGAACCGAAAAGCAGGCACTACGCCTGTGGAATATGCAAATCCAGGGTAAAATACATAATCTACAATTCTTTACCTCTGTAAAACGGACTTTTAATAATAATATTTAATAAGACTAACAATATTTGCTAATATTATTAGCAACTTTTATGAAATAGGTCCCAAAACTGAAGACCAAAATACAAAACCGTGTCGACGTAGCTAACCGTACGATCTGCAGATGGTACGCTTCTCTCATACGTCATAACGGTCAGTACCGGCCATACGCACCAAGTGAAATGGCACTAAAGCTAATCGTACGAGCTGTCATGTCAAGCTGTCCACTTAAACATACGATCCACTCCATGTGAATTAGCTCTTTGCAACATAAAAACTTAAACAATATTAATTAGTTTTGCTGAAAGGGCAAGGTTTGTTTTTAATTGATTTATTTGAGACTGTGTAGTATTTCATCGCTAGTTATTAATTAATCTAATTTAACACGGAGGCTCCGAGTTAGGAACAAAATCACAAATAGAAGACAGACCTAGCAAACTGCTTACCGTTTTAAAAACAAGCACGCAGGTGGACGGTATTAATGACATTTAAATTTAAAATAAATTAAAAATTCATATAAAAATTAACTGTTAAAAGAAGAAAGTTTTCTTTGTCAAGTCTGGCTAAACCTGAGGAGGAATTTAACCTTTAAACATTTCTTTTACCGGTTTAACTAAACCCTTTTAAAAAATGCAGTGCCAATTTTTTTAAAACAGCTTTTGTGCCAACTTGGCGTTTAATTATTTTTTATGTTATGTTTGAGTATCTTAGAAAAACTACAAAATTAAATTATTGAATTTTCATTCTAGCTTAATCTGTACCTAGTTTTAATTAACGTTTTTAAAACACTCCATTTTGTACTTTTACAACTATGACTCTACAAGCATCTGAAGCGTCTTCGCAACACAAAAACCTTATAGCAATATTAATTAGTTTGCTGAAAAAGCAAGTTTGGCTTTTAATTGACTTAGTTGAGACTGTGTAGTATTTCAGCGCTAGCTATTAATTAATCTAATTATTTAACATGGTGGCTCCCAATTAGTAAGTGCATCACAAAAAGGACAAAACGGGAGTCGGGAGCAACGACGAATTTCAGGTTTATTGTTCAGATATTTCAGTTTTCACGCTACAGCTGAGTTGATTAGAGGACATTAACGGAATGAAAATGGAGTCAGCGAACTGTTTTTCTAAAAGCTTTTGTTTAAATAGAAGAGGTTAGTGTTAAAGTTAATAAGATATTCAGGGCAAAGTAAGTACTACCTTCTTGACAAAGTCAATATAATAAAAATAGTAATAATAATAATAATAATAATAATTTTAATTATAAAAATAACCTAACTTGATCTACCGCATAAAAATTGAGAATTGGAGAGTGATACAGCATATATAGAAGAGAAGAAACACGAGTGGAATTTGAAGTCATTGCACGCAAATATACTCATTCAGCTATATACATATAGCCTCTTATATAACAAATAGTTTTTGGACGTAAATCAGCAATGACTTTTAACTTTTTATAAAAACGTAATAATTTAATTATAATCAATATATAAATAACACTATATATAGAACTATCATAGAAGTATGAACATTTAACCTGTTAGAATTTAAAATCACGTTAAGAGTAATTACCATATATATATACAGGGTGTAGGAAACAACCCTTGACACCTCTTTGACAAAATAAAAGAGGCGGATCCTTACTTAATTTTAAGACGAAAATACAATATATTTTTTTTTCGAATGTCGCTTAGTTTTCGAATCGAGTGTTTACTTTTATTTTTAAATTTCCTTTACCCAATTTTGTTGAAATTTGGTAACGTTATTTGTAGTTACAAGGGGCTTATCATTGAGAAAAAAATATACGCCACTGACTTTTTGTATAATTTTTATATTTTTTTCGGATTAAGCAACTAATTCCAACTTTTTTATCCTTTGAGTTGTTTTTGTATCTCGCTTTGTTTTCGAAAAAAAAAATAAGAACCACTTTATTGCATTAAGAAATCATGGTTCTTGGGATTAGACCGTGTCAAATTGGAATTACTATCCGACGTTTCGTCTTCGATTGCACGAGGCATCTTCAGGGATCTTTACTCCACGAGATCTGAACACTGAATTCAGTCCGGCGAACGGAATGGCTATGGGTGAGGTCCTCCTCTACCTATCCAACGAGCGGGATAATGTTGATCTAAATAGTTTCTAACACGTATTGCAAAGTGAGCGAGAGCATCGTCTTGCATAAACCATATCTCTGGAAGTTGTAATGGACGTTACCAGTAAGCCGATTTGGAAGGAAATACGGCCCAGCTAAGATATCTCCAATAATACCAGCCCAAATATTAAACTAAAATGTATAATGGTGATGTCCTTCGATGATAAGATAAGAATTACCTTCATCCCAAATATAGATGTTCTGTAAATAGTATTTTTGCCGAAAAAATGGTGGGATCCTAAAAGAATTTTCTTGAAACCAGTTACAAAAATTAATTCGAGCTGGAAACTCTCTAGGCAATAAAGCTTGCCCTCTTTATACATGTTAAGAATGAAGTTTAATAGTCTTTTAAGATACTCCATACTGTTTTGTAACTCACGTTCAACTCGTTCCCGATTTTCCTCGTATTTGTGACTGGAGTAACTCCCACCATTTTTAAGACCTGTTCCTCAAGTTGTGGGGTTCTAACTGTAAGTGATCGGCCTCCTTTTTTTTGCTTTTTGCAAAGCTACCTTTTTCCTCTAACTTGAGATGCAATCTTGCAAATGTACTCGTCTATTAGGACTGCATATAAACGGCTTCTCGCGCATTTCCGTTTGCTAAGCCGTACATATAATGCTTATTAGCCATTTTTTGATTGGTAAACTCAGCCATTATAAAAAGTAAACTAACTTACACCAACCCAAATAAACCAAACTGCTGTATGTAATGTAGTATAAATAAATTGGAAAACAATTTAATTGAAAAATGTCAAACAGGAGACAAATGTCACGAAAAAAACAGATGTGGTTGCCGTGAAACGAAGCAAAGACTATTCATATCATTTGAAACAACAAAACGGTAAAAATACGAAAAATAACTATTTACTGCAACCTCCGACTCTAAACAAATTGAATGAAACAAAACAGGCAGGAAGTAACGTGCCTTTAACCCTTAGTTACTTTTAACTGTTTCCCGTTAACTCAATTTTTTTTAATAATTTCTCAAAATAATAATTATTGCTGTACCTACGTATTAGGTACTAATTAATGCAACATGAGCAATAAAATTAAAATGATGTTTTACTCTAAAACCATAACACGTGCGAGAAAAATGCAAGAGGTGTAGTTTACTCAAAAGTAATTTTTACACTATATACGATAAGAATTTGAAATATCTAACACGTCCGTAAAGTAAAGTAGAGCTTAAAATTGACCCGAAAAATTATACGAAAAAAAAAATATAAAAATTACACATAAAGTCACTGGCGTATATTTTTTTCTCAATACTATTGGTTAGGGTGCCCCTCGGAATGCAACTGGACTTAATAATTTTGCATCTATGCATAATAATAAAAGAGGTCGCAAAGAGTATACCGTTCAAACTTTATGATAATTTTTATATAGAATATCTTTACAAAACCAGTGTAGGATTTTAAATAAATTAAATTACTTTTAATTAACCGTTATTATTACAAGGAAAGCGGATTAAGACATGTTATTTTAAACTCGCTAACCACATCAAAACTCCTGTGCGCTGCCCTCGGAACTTAAAACAACTCATCTAATTCCTAAATAAATATTCCATTCGGGTGTTGGGTTTTAACAAATGACTTTTTAGTCATGAAAATGGTGTTTAAAATTCATTTTTTCTTCATGACGTAAGCCACAAATTTAAACGCATGTTTATTTATAAGTCTTTAACTAAGCAATTTTCCACCCAAAAAAAAATTAATCGTATTTATAAATCTGCAGCTTCACAGTTGAGTACTTTCCCTGAATAAGTTTGTAACCATAAAAAGCAAATTTACGGCATGCTTTTTCTTAAATACTGATAATAAATATTGAAATTAAAGAAGTGTGGATTTGCGTTAAGGTTAACGGAACCTGTTTCAATAAAATTATTGGATTTTCATTTAATATATTGTGTGTAAAAATCCTTCCAAAAGTGTGTATTATTTTTACTGTACAGGGTTATTTTGTATATTTTGGCATCTACCTAGAGAGTTTATTTTGGCATCTACCTAGAGAGTTTATTTCAATATATACCGAAATTTGGTAAATACCAAAGTTGCAGGGGTTTTCATGAATCATCAGAATTTGTTATCATAAATGCAAAAAAATATTTTTGAATATGTAAAATTGTGACAGGTTGGCAGTTGTTTTAAATGGAACACACCGTATATTATCTCAAATTCTTTTTTTGACGTTTACTTGTCAGACGAATTTGTTCACGAGTATTTTTGCTGTCTTAAACGTTGTAAGATGGGTTATTCCGAACAAGAAAAACTCGATATGATAACGAATATCATAGACAGTTAGACAAGAGTTAATCCAGATAGACAAAAACCCAGGCGTATGACAATATCAAACATCATTAAACTATTAAATGAAAGAAAAACACTTAAGCGAAAAGATATAATGGTGGGAAAAAGCAATATAACAATAAAACAATAACACAAACTAACAAAATTTAACTAATAGACCTTAGTTTTCATTTTCTGTGTAGCCTCCTTGGTTTAAAATACATATTGCCATATTTCTTAAAACAATTCTGTGAATGGTTTCATATGTGTAATGAGTTAAATGAGTGTTTAACTTATCGATTTTTTGGCGTATTTCTTTCTCTAAAGCTTGGATGGTTTTTGGCCTTAGTATACTTTGCTTTTTAGATAACACATCAAAAACATGTCCAATGGGGATAGATCGGGACTGTTTGCTGGCCATCTTAACGATCCTTGTCATTCTATCCACAATGGACATCCGTCATTTAGGTAGTTGGTAACTGGCTGTACATAAGCCATGAGGAGCCATATCAAATTAAGATATATTTATTGATCGGTAGATCTAAATGAGCCTTGATTTCATTTTGTAATAATTGATGATACCTTTGTCCAGTTAAATTTCCATTTAAAAATATAGGTCTACTAATTTGAGTATTAAGAAGACCACACCAAACTGCCTGAAGAGTTCGCGGGTTGTCTTTAGAACAAAAATGCTGTTTTTTTTTCGGTAACATACCTCCAGTAGTAAATGTTGACTCGTCAGTAAAAATTACGTTTGACAAATTTACTTGATTGCTCGATACCAGTTTTTCCATTTCCTGCCAGAAGTGTAATCGGTCCCTTTTATTTTGATTTGTCAGTTCTTGCACAGATATAAACTTATAGGGCTTTGTTTATAATATTTTAGAACTGAATAAATTTTATGCCAGGATTTGTTAAAAATAGTTGCTGCTTCGAGAATTGATTGCTCAGAATTTGCTAAAGCATAAATAAACAGATTAAGACAAACAACAAAAGTTTAGAAATATTAGTAGTACATTCAAAATATAATAAAATATTTAAATATTTTTAGTGCTTCTTTCGGTCGTTTTAATTTTTCGCTTAATTCAACAGTTTAACGATATATCATATTATTATACGCTCGTTGTTTGTCTATCTAACTTTACACGATATTCGTTACGAGTTGTCGATGCATTTTTTTCATGTAAATAAAATAATTCATATCGAGTTTTTCTGTTAGAAATAACTCATCTTACAATGTTTAAGATAGCAAAAATACTTATGAACAAATTCGTTTGACAAGTAAACGTCAAAATATTATCATTTCGTTGATCTCGGCTGAGTTGGTTTCAGCTGAAATTATCTTAAATATTTAAAGGCCTATATATCAAAAACTACAAATGAAACACATTACAAAAGTATTCTGGGTGATAACGAAGCTACTACCCAGGGTGCCATTTGAAAACGGCTGGAGATAAAAATATGAAATCTGGTGTATTGTAAGGTTGAATATTGTGAAAATTTGTAACATAAAAACAATTGAATAACGTTTCCGGTTTCCCCGGAAATGACCGCGACTTCCTTATTTTAAATGTAACACCCTGTATATTTTTAGTTTTATGAACTCTCTTAACAACTTTTGTATAACATAACCTATGTCTAAAATGTATATTTTCTCAGATAAAGCTACTTAAAAATGTGCCATAATTCTCACTCAATTGTATTTGATGGAAAACAAAATGTCAAAAAAGAAAAGGTTCCGAGTTTTAAAAAAAATGCGTTTTTCGCAAATCGATTTTTCAAATTTTGATCAGACCCTGTACCATAACGGGTCAACTGACTGTTTTTCGCTTTGGATAAATATTAACATCATAAAAATAGGGTACCTAATTTTCAATTTTGCAGTTGTTTATGAAAGTTAAGTTAATGATAACTTAACCTAGTGTGATCACTACCTATAAACAAAGTTTTGCTAAAATTAAAATAGTCATATTAGCCTTGACAGAGGTTGCTATGATTTTTAAAAACAATTGAATTTTGACAAGTGACTTTTATCACTTGTGGGCTTGGCAGGTTGTTGCACCTTTTGCAAATTCTCGTGCTTTATTTCGTGTCTCTATTGATGTAGGCTAAAAGTTATTTGTAATCTCTTAAAAATGGCAAGTTTTACAAGGGCGGAACAAATAGATATGCTTTTGATTTATGGCGAGTGCTTGCAAAATAAAAGGCAAGCTCTAACACTCTACGCAGAGCGATACCCCGACAGAAACCAATCCTGCTATGCCTATTTTCCGTGGATAGTACAACATTTGACAACAGTTTTCCAAAATTAAAATGAGGGAAAGTCCATTATTAGTGAAAAAGTTGAAATAAACGTTCTGGCATTGCTGATCCAAGTATTTCTACTAGCCAAATTGAAAGTAAAGTTGGAGTTAACGGAAAAAGTGCAAGGAGCATTTTAAAGAAACATAAGTACAAGCCTTACAAATACCAAATCCACCAACACTTGGGTGTTAATGACTTTTCTCGGCGGGTTGAATATTGTCGATGGTTTATGGAAAATTCTAACCATACTAATAACTTTAATAAATTAATATTATTTTCGGATGAGTCTCGCTTCAGGAATTTGGGAATATTCAACAGGAACAACGTAAGATATTGTGCAAATGAAAATCAACATTTATTTAGAGACGAATCTTTCCAAGAACGCTTTGGTGTTAATGTGTGGTTAGGTGTTTCGGTGTTTTAGGAACGAGAATTGTGTGCTGAATAATTTTTAATGAGCCCCTTACAGCACAAACCAATTTAAACTTTTAAGAAACAACAGCTACCGATTTTCTGGACAATTTACCTCTTGCAGAAATTCCCAACATCTACTTTCAACAAAATGGTGCACCGGCCCATAATGGTCGAATTTGTGTAAATTATTTAAATGACAGGTTTGGGGACCAATGGACAGGAACGAATGGACCTGTAAGATAGACAGCACGTTCGCCTGACTTGACACCTCTAGATTTTTTTTTCTAGGGTCATATCAAAGAAAAAGTCTATTTAACTCAACCTGGAAATTTGGACATTTTAAGCAATCGAATTATTAGTGTTATTAATAATATTAGTATAACTCAAAAAGAAAATTGTTGAAAAATGTAAGACCCGTATTGAACAAGAAGGTCGCGTTTTTGAAAAATTTAATTACGATTAATTTTTATTTTATTATTAGTAAATATTAATCATCTCTAGGTATAATAAAGTTAATTTGTTTTCACCTTATCATATTCGTTTCTGTTTTAAAATTTAAATGAATTAGAAGAGGATCTCTTCGAACAGTAGATTTTGTTAAATCCATGGCCAACTTTGCCGGTGGTATAATTCAATAAGTGCTAGTAATATTGATTTTAGCTTTAGATGAGCATTAACAACATGAAAATGGGGTATCAAATTTTCAAGTTTGCAGCGGTCTATGGAAGTTGAATTTGTCATATGTGGATAAAGGATAAAAAAGTAAGATTGGATAGTGAAGGTTTTGTTCCAGTCAGTTGACCCGTTATGATACAGGGTCTGATCAAAACTTGAAAAATGTATTTGCGAAAAACACATTTTTTAAATCTCGGAACATTTTCTTTTTGGCATTTTGTTGGATGAAGGCTTGAATAAAGAGTAAATAACCGTGATTATTTTTATCCCGGCCTACTCTGTTTTTCCATATAATACAAACAAGTGGGAATTATTGCACATTTTTAAGTGGCTTTATTTGGAAAACTATACATTTTTGACATAGATTATGTCATACAAAAGTTGTTTAGAATTGCTTAGAGAGTTCAAAAAATATAAAATATACAGGATGTTCCTTTTAAAATAACGAACTCGCGGTCATTTCCGGGGTAACCGGGAACGATATTCAATTGCTTTTATGTTACAAATATTCACAATATTCAACCGTATCCACACACCCAATTTCATATTTTAATCTCTACTCGTTATCAAATGGCGCCCTGGGTAGTTGTTTCATTGTCACTCTATATATATATATATATATATATATATGTATATATTTATATATATTTTTTTTATATATATATATATATATATATATATATATATATATATATATATATATATATATATATATATATATATATATATATATATATATATATATATATTTATATATATATATATATATATATATATATATATATACATACATATATATATATATATATATATATATATATATATATATGTAAATATACGGGAAAAGCCTGTAGATAGTGCTGAAAGTAGCTTCTTTTAGCATCCAAAATAATCAATATTTAATTAATTCTTTTTAAGTATTTTAGCGCAAGTTACGATTTTCAAATTTTTTGACGACAGCTCGTAGAAAAATTTTGTTACTAATATTATGTTTCCCTCACTCCTGTTTCTACTAAACCTATTTCGCATCTTTTATTCACTAAACTGCCTGCTTCTACCTGTTCCTCGCCTGCCCGTAGGAGGAAAATGAAAATAACAGGATATCGATTCCCTCTGCAGTTGATAAGCAAAAATACTTTAGTCACATATCTAGTAAAATATCAAAAGTTATTATTATTGTAAAGAATGCTGTCCTCCTGACTCACTTTATTTAAAATACAAGAAACAAAATTATTCCTATTCTGCAAGGGGAATATCTCGTTTTTTTCTAAGTCATATGCGATGCATTTATATAGCAAATGTAGTTTAAATCCATTTTACATCAGGAACAAAAGACGAAATACATACCTTATTCATCATTCCGTATACATTTAAACTGGTAATACTAGGATTGACTATGGCAATAAATGGCAACGACTGTAATGAAATTCAATTTTCATGACGACAGCACACCCGATTTAATCTAGGTCTGTCATTTAACGCTTCATTGCGTATCATCTCAGAAATTGCTCCTCGTTTCGCAAACTATTACCGAAATGTAATTTCTACAATACGCCAGAAATTCTTAAATGGCATTTACGTTAATATGAAATGATTACAGAACGAAATTGTCCGAATAATAATTGTTGGGTAATGGTTAGATTTTAGTTAACACGGCGATGTATAGAGGGTACCGGTATAGCCAACTAATGCGAATTTAAAATGGGTGTTTAATATTATTAAACAAAAAAAGGCGAATCAGATATTATGTACAATAATCAACGTAATAGGCCAAGAAAGGTCAAATTTAACAAAAAGCGAGCAAAAATATACAAATATAAACAGCTTGATGAACGAACAGTGTGTATAGTTTATTTTA
This sequence comes from Kuschelorhynchus macadamiae, assembly GCA_030620095.1. NCBI lineage: Eukaryota > Metazoa > Arthropoda > Insecta > Coleoptera > Curculionidae > Kuschelorhynchus > Kuschelorhynchus macadamiae. The sequence continues at coordinate 1,450,864 of JAUTXW010000284.1, forward strand.
TTTGCACAAAAAATCCATCCTACGATTTTGTTTTTCGGGACAACTTCAATCAATCGGGCATTAAAGTCTATCATTGAAAGAAATCAATGCTTTAACATATCAAGAGAATTTAATCGATCCTGCTGCGTTGTATTTCTGAGCAAAGATTTAATTCTTATTAATATAGAAAAAGAACGTTCACTTTCGACACTGGTCATTCGAATAATACAGATTAGTTTTAATAACAGAATAGTTTCACTAAAGCATTCAGTAAGGTTTCTATCGATAAATAGTTGTAAAATTGCTAAAGCGTTTCCCGCATGATAAAAATTGTTTCAGCCATAAATAACACACAACTCACTTTTAAACTTTTTTTTTCTCAGAAGACGATCTGTAAACTGAAAGCGATCTGGTTAATAAGAATATTTAAAGACAATGTCACCTCTTTTCTGAAAATGGACGATCTAAGGTACGAATATTTGTAATAGCGTCGTCAAAACTGTTTAAAAATCTGTTCATTTTAACAGCATCCAAAGGCCGACATTGAAATATTTTAAATAATGATTTCCCAGCCCGCCGTTATTTGAGCAAAAAAAAAAATAAGTCTATGAATTTTTTTTTAAACAACCCAATAACCTCTCGGTCTACATTCATTCAAGTCATCTCCGAGGGTGTCTAATATACTTTCTAAACACGTTTTTAGGTGCTCTGTATTTTTATGAACGGCTTCCTCAGTACGTGTATTAAAATTCCATCTTATTGCTGATCTCGAAAAAAAAGTTGAAAAGCATGTAAACTGGCAAAGAAATTTGTCACATTTGTATTAACGCAAACTACTTTTTTGTGAAACGAAAGATGACTCAAACAAAATTTTCATAGCCCCCTTCGTTTTTAAGATACAGTGTGAAATTGAAAATATTGCATTTTTAGGCCTTCCTCGTATTTCCGTTGTTGCTTAACTTATCGAAAAGGTAAACACTGGCTCTGATACAGTTTTTCACATAGAATCCAGTGGCGTAGTCTGATTTTTTATCTGAGCTGTCGGTTTTGAGATATAACACAAACTTATTTTTTTTTAAATGGGACACCCCATATATTTTTATTTTATATTATTCATTTCACAATAAACTTCTCTAAAATATATAATATTATTTACTTTTCTATTCGAATCGCCCAGTAATTTGCATTTTTTTAGAGATAAACTCAGTTTTTGGTGGTAAGCTGGGATTGCTTATGTGAACTATAGTTGTCTAAATAGATCTTCTAAATTTTCTTTCTCAAAGTGAAAGATATTTTCATGATGATTTCATTTTCTATTAAAATCTACCTATCATGGTTCTTGGGATTAGACCATGTCAAGATCTAATCACTTTTCGACGTTTTGCCTTAGATTGCACGAGGCATCTTCAAAGATCTTTACTTCACGAAATCGAAATATTGAATGAGCTCAAAGAGGAGGAGGCATTTTATACCCGACCTGTGCTCAGAGTACCGTGACCTGGCATAACGTTTGGCTTCCACATAATATGTAGACTGTACCTTTATTAAATTTATTAAGTTCCTTAGGCTGACTATAGAAACAAGCATTTGCATATACTCCTTCCGTTTGGAATGGAATAATGTCCTTTGTCGTACGCAAATGCTGTTCAATTTTCTTGTGTGCGTTGAAGATTGTAGGTATGTTGAATAGAAGAAATAACCTTACTATCTTGCCAGTGGTTCTATGCAGAACTACAATTTCTGTCGGTAACTGCTTATTAGATTCCGGTCGTGGAATAGGATTATTCTATTTTTTAACTGAAATATCTATTCTATTACTTCTGTGCCGCAGGATAATGTAAATTTGCATTTAGTTATCTATTCATATATGTTGGTTTTCTATATAAAGAACGTCGTAAGGAACTAAACCCTTGTTTTTGTACAAAAACATCTAGAAAGGAAATCATGCCATCTGATTCATTACAATCAATTGGTGATCAGGCTATATTCCGGACTGTAGCAAATTTTTCGAACACCAATTAATATTCTACACATTATTATTTTTGAGCTTTACTACTTAAAAAGTCGCAAGTGGGTCATTGTTTGCTATTATTAAAATATCGTTTAAAACGTTTTAATAGTAGGATCTCATTCTATGGGAAAGATATGAATATATATTTTTTCATTATATTAAAAAGCCCTATGTTAAAACTGACCGTCATAGTTTATATGAGGCCTATATATTCCCAGGTTTCTTATAAATCAAAAATGAACTTCCGATATGGTCGTATAAAGTGAATTTCGAAAGAGACACTTCTCTGTAAGAGGAATTTTATAAAAACAGTTTTCTGGCTTTTACATGGGAAGAAAGTGTCTGTTGACTAGCGAGATAAGAAGTTATGTATGCAAAGCTGGCTGTCATCAGCTTTTATGGAGAATATTCTTTAAAAAATGACTGCGAATTGCGAGATTTGGGCGATGAACCGCGGAAATTCAATTTTCCATTGACACCTATTCAGAATTTTTGCAAAAAGGGAAAACCTAAGAGCTCGGGTTTTTAGGGTCGCCAATGCAATTTATATAGATGAGTTTCGTCTTCGAATGTCATAAATATGATGTGTGTGGGTATTTGATGACTTTCTATTCCCTTTATTGAAAATAAATGCGTCGATATCTCGACTCGAGATATTATTGCTCTTTTATTTCGGCAAAAACATCTTGCAATCTCCCTCTTAAATATTTATGGAGAGATGATTTTTCTGAAACCTTTATACAGATTGTCCAAAAATTGTTTGTATAATATTAACGTAGTATCACAAGCAGAGCTGTCAAGTAATTGAATTAAAAGAACTATAAAAAGTAATTCAATTAGTTTGGATACTTCAATTAATATAAACCAATTACTAAAACGATCCTTAAAAGTAATTTAATTACTTTTTCAAAGTAATTGTAATTGGCAATTAGAATTTAGAGGTTTAAGTGTACTGCTTTTAAAGTTGCCGTGATATGACTCCCAGTTACAAACTTAAGACCAATATTTTAAATTTTATTTTATAAGACGTTACCATTCTTAACTGCTGGACAATGATAAAATCTAGTTTCCAGTTAGTAATGTGCAACTAGGATATTTTGAGGTATCCGATAGGATTGGTTACTTGAGTAAAATAATGAGATTGCATGCCATTATTAAATACTGTTGAGTTTATATTAGTTTTATTACATAGAAACACCAGACATTATGCAATAAAGTGTGGGAAAATACCGTCTCTCCAAACCCGGGATCTAAATATGTCGGTAAATTTGACGTGTTTCTGCCCTTCGCTCGTATTAATATATATCTACGTTATCTTTATAAAATCAAAGCTTTTGTTAAAAAACTCCAAATAACTTTATTCTTCGAATATTTACTGGGGAAACGATTGTTGGGCAATTATAACCATGGAAAATATCCACCGAATAAAATTATACCAAGATGAAAGTATCAGCACTTAGTAAGAGAGTAACTATTGGAACGAAATTATGTTTTTTGAAACGTTTAACGACTGAATACATAATAACCTCGTATCGATCGACCTAAGCAAAACAAAATCAAAGATATCTAAGAAAGCCCATTACTTTTTTGAAATATTTTTTAATTAATGTAACTGAACTATAACTGCAAAACAAACCATCAAACACGAACCAAATGGCATTATTTGCAACATTATTCGACCCAAAACCTTATTCGTTTTGTAATTATCTTATAACTTATCATTCATAAATCAGCTATTTTTATTTATGTGAATCCTTGTCTGAAAACAGCAGCTAGATATCAACATTTTATAACCGGATAAGCAAGAAGCATTCGAAACTAAAAGTATTAATATCAGAAACAACAACACTAAAGTACTATGAAATAGATACACCAGCAAAACTAAAAACAGATTCCAATTGTTTTGCAATAGGAAGTATTTTACTTCAAAATAATTATCTCATTGCTTTTGCAACACTAACAGAAATGCAGCAGAATTATGTCCAAATAGAAAGTAAGATGTTGACCATTGACCGATATATTTGTGGTAAAAAGTACTTATCAAAATCGACCATATTTCACCTATAAACATTTTAACAAGCCATCGCTGAAGCAACGCTCTCCCACTCAACCCCAATCTGCGATGTAAAGATCCATTCGATGTCCTGAAGACTACCTAAAAATGTGGCAAATATATATGGTATATGTTGGACTGCGCATATATCTTTACTCATGATAAGATAAAGACTGAAATGTGCTAAACAACATCTTATTAGCAGTAGCAGATAGCAGCAAAAAGCGAGAAAGGCGTTTCTTAAAAACAATTAGCGAAAGGTTTTTGATATTCGCGGGAATTTCATTATATACTTTAGCAACATTATAGTGAAATAGTACACAAAATTAAGTTATTCTATGTGGTAGAATAGTCAGTTGATCTTTATGCTGAATATTTATCGTATGGACTGAACTGCGAAATTTTCATTTGTCGTAAAGATTTGTAGGTTTTTTCTTTGAAATAATTTTATAATAAAAAACTGAGCAGTGTAGTGTTCCGCAATGCGCCCTATTAAGCTATTCGAAGCTCTTAAGGGACATTAATACGTGATCTCTGTCTTCAAGACTACAAATAAGCCGGACACAAGCGTTCTGAATTAGCTACAGTCGCAGAGCGCGTGCCTGAATTGTATTAGGTCCACAAACAACATTGCCATAATTCAGATGCGAGAAAAACACAGCTTCGCAGAGAATTATGCAATATTTCTTATTCAATAAATGTATATTAAGATCATTTTAAGAATAATAAACGCTCTTCTGATAAGAGCAGAGACGTGTTCCGAAAATCTCAGTCTCTCAGCGGATTCTCCAAACAATATCATGCACGACTTAGAGGAATTCAAAGTCAAGCAGTAATTTCGAGAGATGTAACAAAGAGATGACAGATCGTGTTTATCTTTGTTGCATGCTTCAGTAAAGATGTCTTCAGAAAAAAAAATAAACCTGCGTGTCATCGGCATACATATAATATCTACAAAATCGCTGAATTTTAGAAATCTCAGAAGGGCACACAGAAAAGAGCAATGGGTCAAATATGGAAACCTGATGTACCGCACAAGTTATGTATGAGGGTACAGATATTTTTCCACTTAATTTACCGATTGAGATCTATTGTGTAAATATGAATGTAGAAGATCTGATAAATAGTTCAAAAGAGCCAGCAGCAAGCTATGATTTATACGACCTGTCAATATCTGATTCAATCTGATTGTCATCTGTGACCTTAGTCAATGCCGAAATACAGCTGGGATTACTGCGAAATTTTGATTGAAACTCAGGGAGTATGGAGTTTTCCTCGACATTTGACGATCGCAAATTTTTGCTAGTACTAGATATAACACAAGGGTTTTAAAGGAACTTCGCAAATCCAGATCATTTGAGGGTATCGGCAATATTCAAATTACAGAAGAAACGATATCTCAAATTATAAAAGCGAAAAAGCGAATCATGTCAAATGCTTTTAAAATATATTAAAAATAAGGTTGCCCATAATCCAAAAATACACTGGAAACCGAAATAAAAATATTCTGGCAATTTAGATAAAAGTTGAGCACAGAAAATGATTTCATTTTGAAAGGTAATATAATTTTATATCCAAAAAAAGTTGGACGAGAAACTGTATTTTGACCAGGAATATATCGATAAATTGAAGACAAAATAACACAATGTGAAACATGTGCAATAAATGCATCAAATCAAAACCTAATGGTTTCTGTTCAAACGCTACATACCTAGATATTATAAAATTGTAAGAATGAACACTTCAAACAATTTTGAATGGAAACCCAAGACTTTTTTTATTATTGTTGGCATTTGTCTGATTTTACAATTTTTTTTTGTGAAATTGAAAAGCTGACTAAAATTACTTCAAAAATGACTACTTCTATGTAAAAAACAACTTAGCAGATATGGGAAGTCTAATATAGTGATAGCTGATAATTTACCGGAAACGAATGCTTGTTTGATGCTGGGAAACAATTTGAACATAAAATGTCAAGTTCGTAATACCAACAAGGAAACGGAAAAGCGGAGTCTGCAGTAAAATGATATAGATACCAAATTATATTAGTGATAAACACGCTGATAACATCAAAAAACGTCCAGAAAAATTGAACGATTAAAAGCAGATAATATTACTAATGGGAAAAATAATTAAAAAAAGTGTTCATCGTCCTATGTAAAAGAAAATTACCTAGAATACCAGATAATAAGTGAAATCAAAATAAAACCAAGATATATAAAAATTGATAAACAAGAGAAACAATAACTTTAAGAAAGGAGAAAAGATAAACAAGAATTCCATATATTTGAAGTTGTTATTTTTGGGCATTTTTGTGGACTAGTATATTGTCCTTGAGGTTAAAAAATAAAAGTTTGAATTATTTTTGTACGGAATATTTCGCGGCTAATTAAAAAAAAATAAGAGCTAGTTTTATACACAATTTAAATAAATCTAACTTTAGCATTTTTAATTAAGAGTAGATACATTGAAAAGTCCTTGTAGTTTTATTGAAACAGTGGTTTTTTAAATATTACTAACTCTTGAACTTAAAGTTAATGTTAGACTAAAAATCACCATCAATTTTAAAACTGGAAAAATATATTATAGCTTAATCCCACTAAGCATATTATGTCAAGGAATATATTTTACAATAAATCTATTTAAAAACTGCCTGACGCTAGAAAAAATGTATAAAATATTAGAGTTAGGACAGAGCGACAATCTTTTTGGTTCATACATATTTTTTTTACGTTGATTTTAAAAAAAAACATTTGACCGCCAGTTTGTTTAGATTTGTACCACAACTTTACCCATTTATTTTTATATCACGCTTAATTCTAGCACAAAAATTGAAATTAATTTAATAAATAATACACTCTAGTAGTATGTAAAACCTGAGAGGGTGATTTTTTATGATGTCAAAAAATGTATTTGGCCGCCATTTTTTTCGGCTATCTTGAATTAGTTCCACAATTTTACTAGTCGATCCCTATACCCTAATTAGTTATGGCCCACAATTTGAAATCAAACCATTAAGCAGTTTTTTTCAGGCTGAAATTTTAAATATTTTATTAGGCCGCCATTTTGTTTCCCCTTTTGAAATCGTACCAAAATGTTACCAGTTGATTCCAACATAATGCTTGAGTGTGAATTTGAGAAAAATTGGATAAGCAGTTTTTTAATAATAGTTTTTTTAACATTTCATTCGGCCACCATTTTGTTTCGTCATATTGGATTTTTACCAAAATATTATCAGGTCAGCCTTATACGATCTACTATTTTTGACCAAAATTTGAAGTTAATCGGGTAAGTAGTTTTTTAGCTATGGTGCGAACAGACGGACAGACAGACCGACAGAATTGAGAAAAGATCTTTTTCGGCATCTATGGACCCTGAAACGTGAAGATCTGAACAAATCTCGGAGTGTGATTTTTTTACGACTACAATACTTCCATTTTATGAAAGAAGTAAAAAAATTAGATTATTAAGTGGCTTTAAAAAGAATACTTAAATCCTTTGCCGAACATTCTAAAGTCAGGGCTTCGGTACTGACAAAAAGACACCAACCCTCAAAAGAATATGCGGTGGTTCAGATGTTACGTCGCATGGCCACGAAGTTTTGCCACCATATCATCGCCAATTCAATCCAATTGCGTTGATATGGCCAGGGGCAAAACATCAGTACGAAAAACGGGTGGTTGGAGATGGTTTAAAAAGCGGTGAAGTGGAAATGGTTTGGCAATGTACCCTGGACCAAATCGACCAGGAATATTGGAATAACTCAGTAGCGCACACAGAAGAACTTATTAAAAATTGGTGGAGTCTGAGAACGAAACTGAGGAAGATTAAGATTCTGTAAATTTTGGAACCAAAAATAAATATTTTTTAATAGCTAAGTCAAGGGCAATATAATTTTTGAACCTTCCAGATTTATGGAACCGACGAACCGACCCCATCATCTGTGACAGCATAATAGTTTTTTTAATACAGACAAAAGAGTCTTAAAATATAACCTATATAAATAATAGAATCAGCTGCGTGTTGGACGCCATAATTAATTTTTTCTAAATAAACATTTCAGAAATCACTGTTTTTGCTGATTAGTTCATGATGCATGGTACTTTTTATTAGAGTAGAGTAATACCGTCTCTACTAGTCGGCGTCGAGTAAAATCGACTATCTCTATCTAAAGTGAAAGTTATCTACATAAAGTAAAAAAGAGGAAAAGTGAAATTTTTTACTCCCGAATAAAATAAATAAAATCAGCCGTATATCATTAAGGAACAAAGCGAAAATCTAATTTTCTGTCTACGGTGTACAACGCCAAAACCGAATTATTTTAAAGCATTTTAAAGTAACAAAACGTCTATAAATTTTAACTGTCAGCTCTAACTTTAATCCTACTAAACCGTTGCCACGACTAAGTGTCGCTAACAGTATTGTACTCGGTTAATATATCGCCTTACTATTTATAAGGCCTCATAACTCTTTTGCAGATATGCCACTTGTTCAACAATTTCTTTGGGAACGTTACTTGGGAATAATAACGTAAATCTCATCTCCGCGCCATTGTGAAGCAAAAGCTGACGGTTCTGTTTTAAGAAAGTTAAGTATCGAACGATAAGTAGATGCATTGAAAATTAAAATTAAAAATGTTTTGCCTTTGTATGTCTTTTAAACATGTTAGATACTTTTAAATATATATAGAATCTAGACTAAGTTATAATAAATAATGTTTGTCCTTTTACTGGAATTCGATACATATGAAAAGGTATTTAGCTCTCATCATCAATCTCAGAAATCAGACCCTTCTCTATTCATTAGTATTTAAGGCTCTTTCAATATGTGAGACAAATTTAAATAATTTTCCTCAAATTATATATTTTTAAGATTAACACGGAATATCACATTGTATGTAAGTATGGTAATGCCTGCTAGTCAACATTGATTTCAATATAAGCTTATTTTGTCCTTATTTAAATTTTATTTTATATTAACCGTGTAGTGCCATATAGATTTTCTGTTTTATATACTTAAGGTGTTTTAATATGTACCGTCAATTTTAAATCTAGTAGGATACGCTACAGATTGTTAGCGCATATACGTATAATTGAAAAACAATTCTTTTTTTCTAACATACATTTTCTAAAGAACATTGCCTCTTAAAACTAAAAAAAAATTTCTTAACTTTTAGAGTCCTGAAGATGACCTCATAGAGGTCAAAACGTCGACTAATTACAAAAACACGTTTTCTATGTGCGTTTTATTGACCATCATTCAACCTAAAATACCCCCAAAAATACAAATTTAATTCCTAATGAAACAGAGAAAGTAATTGAAGCTTTAAAATCAAACGGATATTACATTAATTATATATATTAGGTGTTCAAGTAGATATAATATTCACAGACTTTAACCAGTGTTGAATAATCAACCATCAAGTGCAGTTATCTAATTTATCTACTAAAAAATATTGTCTCTTATCGATTAATAGTTTCATAAGTAGAAAAACTACGTTCTACGTTGATATTATAGAAGGGCACTTCAAGCAAGACATTATGTCAGGAGACATCTTGAAATTACCACAAAAACGTACCAGACGATACATTCGATACTTTAACTAGTGTATTGTACCCTTCGTTTTTATTTAAAACGTCATTTAGCTTTTTGGCAACAACACTTCAAAGTTGCTATATCAAAGTTTTTTTAATATCTAAATACCCGGAATATTGGTTACCTTGTATTTGTATGAACCTGATTTTATGATAGCTTGAGTCTGGGTTGAGAATTTCCAGTTTGTTAATTATAGGTGTGTTTTAAAATGACTAGTACTTGTATTTTTAAAACGTCGACGTTTAGTTTAGAACTTCTCACTCTTGTGACTGTGTCTAAGCTTTCTAGATATTTGTTTATTAATTCCTGTGTTACCTGTGTAATTAGGATATGTGTAATAAGTGTAAAGGGCGTAAAAATACGAGAGCAGCAAGACATCGGCGCCGAACTGCAAAAAATTTTGCAATGAGAATCCTGGGAAAATACAGAATAAGGTAAGTTCAAATAATATAACTATAGGTGCTCGATTTTGAGACCCTTCATGAATTTGAAAAATTAGAAATGGACAATTACTGATTACAGTACATACATATTAAAAATATCAATATATTTTTTACATTTGGGACTACTTATATAAACTTTTATCTGTATGTCCATGCTATACTAATTTTTTAGAAGGTACATGGTGGATGTATTTCTGAAGTACATATCTTTTGTTTGAAACTTAAAATAGCCCAACTGTGAAGGAGGAAGACTATTTTGTTTTTAAATAATGATGAAAATAAATAAAACTAATTAATGTGTTTTTTATAGGTACCTAGGCAACACGATTCTTTTAGAATTTTCTGGTTCATTTTTATTTCATATTCATAGTTTTATACACGAGGTGAATTCTCTCTGAAATTCACATAAATACCTATGGTTTTTATATTTGTAAAATTTAAATACGTTTTTTAGGATTAATTTTAAATTTTAACTTTTAACAAAGATAGTGTACCTTCAGGGGTATAGTAATTCGGTAGGTGTAAAAACTTATTTTCTGTTGGTCATATAATTGTGGTAGAAATTAAAAGCTCATAAAATTAGACACTTTTTATGCAACACTAATACTTTCATAGTGGTAGTCTCATAATGCTGGCTGATGCAATTTAACTCACCGGATCCATGACAATCTGTGCAAGAATAAAGCTTTTAGTTATCAGTATTATATTGATCCTTTTTATGTGACTTCCACTTAGAAAGTTTTGCTGTTGCAGACAGTATCAGGCTTTAACAGCGTATATCCCCACATATCACAAAGAGAAAATATTGGGAAGCAACTTTTTATCGGTACCTAATTAAGGCATTGCTTTCTAGTGAGAAAATAATTCTTGCGCATGGCTATGCATATGTAACATATTAAATTTCTTAGTCTTGTATCTACAAACAAATAAAAATTGACCTTTTATATATTCTCAATCTTGACCAAAAATGTACATACCGATTCCCGAATCGCTGGAAAAGTAAGAAAAAATTGGGGATATTAGTTTTCATTTCTCAAGTAATGTAGTGTACTAATGTATGTTACTGTATTTATGTATGTACAGTGTGATCAGTGTATCTTGATAGCATTTTCAATGTTAATAACTTTTTTACTTTTTAACTTATCGGGGTGAACAAAAAAACCAATTGTTGGGTTACTTAAAACTTTTTTTCTGGTTATTAGAAAAACAAAAGACTATTAATTTTACCAGATACCACTATAAGTTGTATTGTTTAAATCCGACACACCTCGGCACACACTCTATACTATATTTCCTTCAAATGGAACTCTTCTTGCAGATTATAAATATAATATCTGGTTTGATAACTTTATCTTCAAAGACACCCGATCAATTTAAGAAAAACCATATGAGGCAGTGTATTAGAGAGAGACGGACAACACTATTACATAGTGGAGTGGATAGGTATCAAACCAGATATAATTATAATCTGCAAGAAGAGACCCATTTGAGGGACATATAATAGTCAGGATGTCCCATTTGAAAAATATAATTTATAGTAATATCTTGTAAAATTGACAGTCTTTTTTTTTTTTTCGTTTTTTACAAGCTTGGTAATTTATGTAATTTTTTTAACAAGCATTTGACCCTCCCACACCAATAATATAACAGACTTAATATTTGGATAGCACATATTTAAGATTTTCCCATAAGAGACAATGTTTTAGAGAGAGAGGGATAACCTTGATTTCCTCAAATTTTAAATACTTTTAATGTATGAGTGCATTACATCGTTGGATTTTGGAATGCAAAGGTTTGTTACAAATTAAAAAATCCAGGTGTGTATTTAAAAGTTGATGATGGCCTCTCATTTACGAAACATCAGATTCAAAATATGACAACACCATAAAATGTTAGACAAAAAAATGCTTTGGCAATATGTTTACATATTTAAAAAAATTTTAGGAATAAAAAAGTTACTGCATAATTTTAAAAATGCAATATTTTATTCGTTTCTAAATATCTCAAGAACATAATGGCTAGTATTCGCCTGCGGGTGCTATTAGGCTTGTAACAAAATTGTCTAAAACTTTCTATATTTAACCATTTTTCTACCTCTTGCAATAAGCAAAATCTGTTTTGTGATATTAGATACTACATACAAATAGCTAGAATCTGGGACAAAATTCAAAACCCAGAAGAAATTGGTGTTTTATTTAAAAAATAAAAGTTGATACCACCACTACGATTTATACCAATATATACCAAAATATTTCTAAAATGTAACAAAAATAAGTAAAGTAAATAAGCATCCAAATGTGTATTCCTCTTTTTTTAACTGGCATGTTTTTTAATACAGAATTGTTTCTAGTTCAAAATTACAGATATTACTAGTATTACTCTGTATTGTCATATTTCTTATCAACTTGAATGAAATTGTGCCATCCAGAACTGGTATTTTATTTGTTAAGACAGTGTGCAAGTCAACAAATATCACAGGAATAAATACATGTTTATTATTAAATCCATTTTTTGAAAAAAAAAGTATACATGGCAAGAAATCTGGCCTACAACACAACTGCCTAGAAAAGATATGGAACCTCTAAGTTTTACACAAATTCAATGAAAATTGAATAATCATTTTAGACAGAAATACGAGCAGAAATATTAAAATATGTAATATTATTTATTGCTTCTTTTTAACATTATCACTATACAAGGTTCAGATGCTAACATCGATGGTAATTTTCTCTAAATATAATACCATTTTTTTATTACATGCTTAGTTTTTTTATCAGCTTTTAGTCTAAATAGAAGAGTTTTTCTGATAATAAAAAATCGATAAATTCACCTTTACCAACAAGTCTTTTCGTACAGAATTCTCTTACGAGACCACACGGACGACCATATAAAACTGAGGTAGGAGTGCATAATTTCTGCTCTTCTAAATCTCAAACGAAATGGGAAAACATGTTTTTTTTTTGGGATCCCGGAACACTAAAATGTAAAGATCAGTAAAAATCTCTTAGGGTGATTTTTTCACGATTACAATACTTTTCTTTTACGGGACCATAAGAAAGATCATACAAAACTGAGGTAGGAGTATACAATTTCTGCTCTAAGTAGAATTATTTTGATTTTACAGCCTTTCTAAATATCAAATTGTCATTTTTAAAATGTCATATCTCAAAAAAAATTGAACTTAGGATTTTTAAATATGTAGAGTCAAAAGCGCAATGTAATAAATAACTTAACATGTTTTAATATTCTTTCAGACATAATAACCTGAATTATTCAAATTTGTGAAAGGCTTTAAAGACGCATGATTTAAGTATGCGCTTAAAACTGCAAACAAGAAAAAATATCCTACAACTTGTATCACCGAGATATCAACTAATCAATTTAATGTTCCAAAAATTGTATAAGTCTTATTGATCTGATTACTGTTACTACTTTATAGATATTACTTATAAATTTGTTTAAAGTTATTCTAAGTAAAATAAATATATTTTTATAAAGAAATATATTTTTTGGAATCTTAGTCTTATTATTTCAATTTTTTCACTTCAAATGTATGTCTTAAAATCCACAATGACACTTTTTTTCTTTCACCGCTCTCTCTATTTTTGGAACCTCACTTGGTTCCCTCAAAAACAGAAGTGTATGCCCCTGGACATTATCATATAAGTGCCATAGGTATACCAGTCAGTTTACCATGTTGTTAAGATATAATAGCACGTTGGACATGCCAAAGATATTTATAAAGAAAAATAAATAAATATAAAACAGTTTCAACTACTATGTATGCGTCTTTTATTGTAGGGATGATATTAACGAAGGCCATATATATTCATCCAGTTTTGCAAAGAAGCGTGGTAATGATGTTGAGAGTTTAAAGTTCCAAGATCAGTCTCCAGTGAGGTCTCCACGGATATCTTTGTGAGTATAAATTAAGAGATCCTTCAGTAAAATATTTGGAAGTATCACATATAAGTAAAAGTATTCCTAATACAATGTGCCAAAATGAATTACGAAAATTTTTTTTAAAGTGCTATTTGCCCTGACATGTTGTGTAAGGGCAAACAATGCAAGGTGGCAAAATGTAAGATGTTGGTTGTACTGTTTTACAACCACATTTAAAAAGTAAAAATGTGTCTTGGTATAGGCCGTTAAAATATGTGGGATAGGAAAGAGGTTCGTTCACATGAAGGGGAATATAGTTTGATGATGTGAAAAAAAATCTAGCAGCATATAAGAAGACTGACACTTATATAATTCTAACACCACATTTATTTGTTCTTGATTATTACTGAATTTACTAATATTATTAGTAATATATATATATATATATATATATATATATATATATATATATATATAATATATATATATATATATATATAATATATATATATATATATATATATATATATAAATATAATATATAATATATATATATATATATATATATATATATTTATATATTATATTTATATATATATATAAATATAAGTATTAGGATTATAATTATTCATTTCATGGCCTCTGGGGGAAGGGCAACATAATTCATATTAAAGAAAAAGTAAAGTATGCCACTGGTTTATAAAAAGTTTTTATTTTTGTTTAGATCAAGAGATTAAAACTACAGTTTTTTGAAACTCGCCTTTTTTGTTCTCTCTCTTTACTCTATATTTACTATATCTCAATAATATTAGATTTTTCATTTTGTAACTTCCATCCAATGTTAAGCTTGTTTTTGGTATGCATTGGAGTAATTAAGTAAAATTATTAACTAATTAAAATAGTATTTAACATATTGATTGCAGTAGCTAAAGTTGGTTTTTAAACAACCATGCCTGAAGTATACTGCATTTCATATAGGATTTACTTTATACATTGCTTCCTTAAGAATTACATTGACCATCATTAATTTTAGGCTGAAGGGCAGCAATATATGTATTGATTTAGAGAAAATGTAGACACATCTTCCTGTGTGACTATATTTTTGTATAGCTTGCATTTTCTGTAGACTTGGTTCATTTATACTTATACTGGTTGTAATAGTAGTGGGAGGTACAACACAAAAAGTCTATAGTTTTTACTATTTTTAGAAATATATTATATAGAGTTTTAATATTCTGGGGCAACTTAATATAGTAAGACAACTGAATGGCATTTATGTATTGATTAGACATATCTCTCTTTGCGAGTATGTTTTTGCATAGTGTTCATTTTCTGTTCGGCTTTGTTCATTTATACTTCTATATAATACTCTGGTGTATTACATGCTCCCTAATATTTTTAAATATATGAACATTTTTCTAGGTTACTTCAAGAAATACAGTTGGGCAGTGGAATAATCCATTTTAGGGTGAAATTAGAAAATACGTATTAACAGCTTCAGTATTTGGCACAGTATATAAAAGGCGACATAACATAAATAAAACCTATTACACACTTTATGGAAAGCAAAAAAAGAGTGTTGCAGGGCAGAAATTCGCACAGTCAAGACCAAATGCAAAAATCAAGGAACCTGCCAATTTTATTCATGAAGAATTTAACCACTTAGCTGCTACATCTGATGGTAAAACACTTTTTATTATAACTATTAAATTCCCAAACTTCAATTTGTATATTTAAACTTTTTACATATTAAGCACTTGACTAAACATTAAATATAGTATAAAAAGAAATCACATTTATTATTATAAGGTAATATAATTATTCTTTTAAAAGATAACCTTTAAATCATATTAAAGCAAACTAAAATATTGTTTTTATTTCCAACCATTTTTTTTTGTACGTATTCAAAATACACAAAATTTCGATTTTTGTATTAAAAAACAATAACTAAGAATTTTAGGTCTAAGGTGTGGTACATCAATTATGTTTTCTTTCAAAGAACTTGCTAAATTTTTTCTGTTCTATTTTGAGGGTTCTGTAGCTTGTCCTAATAGTAGTTATAGTTTATAATTTACTTTTATATGAATGACAACAGTTGATAATGATTAAAATAAACATGTTTTTTTTTATATGCACTTTTCCCTTGCTTTTCTTTATTTGCTTGGGCCTTGCCTGAATCTAATAGAAAAACACCTGTTAAGTTGAAATTATAAATAAAATTGTTTTCATTCTTTTCAGTTTTTATAAATAATATTTAATTATTCTGGCTTTATTATTACATTGAGTCCATCTCGCTAATGAAGCTAGTTTTTGCATCTTTTTTTCCTACTAATTAGCATTAAAGAGAATTTGTTCTATATCATTACTGTTAATAATAGGCCAAAAAATATATGTAAGGTATTTTGCCTTTTACTAATATATAGGAAAGTAAAATGCAACAAACCCCTCTTAAAAATGTGCTTAGTACCTAGTATTAATTTAAATCTTCCAAAGCTTTTATAATTAAACATTAACTTATACCTATTCTACTTGGACCTCTTTTGTGTAGTACTGATAAAACATATTTAATTTTGACACAGAATTTAATTTTTTTATTTTGTTAGGTATGTATTAATTGTAGAGAGTAAACATCCTATTTTCACATAAACAAACTCCATATCACAAGAAAACTGTTTATTGCTACGAACTGTACAAGCCAATAGACCATGTAATTTTGAATCTCACCATCGATGAAGAAAGCAGAAAAGGAAAATATGTTTTAATTTTTAGATTTAGAAGTTTGTAATCATTAGTAGAACAGTTTATACTTTTGTAGTAAATCTCCATGACTAGTTAATGCATCTTATGAGTATGAGTAGGCGTGTTTGTTGTGTGCAGAATTTAGTAATAAGATCTCTTTATGTAGATATATTTGAATTATATTTAATGCAAAAAGTTTCTACTTAGAAATGGAGATAAAGGTGACCCCATAGCTATCCCAATTTTGTTGCTGATAGTCATGTTATATTGAGAGTTTGTTGTTTTGTATACACGGTAAGTGGTTCAGTATTAATGCATTGTTTCACTACTACTTATTTGTGTTGTTTGCCAATTAATACCATGTGGTATGTGTAGCAAGCATTCTGAAGTGTACATTTCATAAGGACCATTTATCCGATGCTTGCCTCAGCCATATCTTTATATTAATAATTTGTTCACCTATACTGGTATGATTTTCAAGTTTATTTGTTACATTATAGTATATTTATAAAAGACTTACATCATAAAAATGGCCTTATTTGCTAAAATATGAAAAAGTTCTATTAAGAAAAGTTGTTTATTTTTTAATTTTACATAAGCATACCAAATTTTGGTCAAAAATTCCAATATTTTTTTTAACTTTTTCCTGATTATTGAGAGTTTTCTGTTAGTAACCTTAACATAATATTAATTTCATACCTAAATATTCCATAAACTGTGTCTTTTTTGGAAAGTTGCTTCTCAAAAGTATGTTAAGCTTGATTCAAAGTTGTCGTGATTTTGGGAATTTTAGGTGTATATTAATTATATTAAATATTTTGGATAGTAAATAGATATCGTAATACAAAAAAGTTATAATTGACTAATTTAGGAGCATAATCGAAATTTAAAACTATTTTTTTAATATTTAAGTGCCTTGGACAAAGTTATAAAAATTGAAAATTAGAATTGCTGACCAAAATTTGATATATGTAAAACTATAAAAGAAACACCTTTTTTTATAGCACTTTCTCCTATTTTAGCAAATAACCCCTTTCTCTGCGACTTCTTTAAAGAAATACTCTTTCTCTGTGACTTCTTTAAAGAAATATATGAATTCTGGCAGGGAACACAAGTCAGGTGACTATTCCCTCTAAGTCATTTTTCATACTTAATAAATAAAACATGTATGACAGGTAACGCAGGTCACATATTTATTTTCGAATAAGCCATTTTTCATCCTTAGTAAAGTAAAAGTTATTACGTATGTGAAATTTTGAGAAAGTGACCTAATAAAAAAAATCCCATATGATGCGAACTTTTTCAAGGACACTGTATATATATATATATATATATATATATATATATATATATATATATATATATATTATATGTAAGGTAGAGGTAACATTTAGCCTATTCTGAATGGATTTAAGTTAAAACCTCCATACTCTAACGCAAAAACAGCTAAACTCTTAGAAAGAGCCAGTTAATAGCATATATATATATATATATATATATATATATATATATATATATATATATATATATATATATATATATAAATATAAATATTAACTATTAACTGGCTCTTTCTAAGACTTTGGCTGTTTTTGTGTTGGAGTATGGAGGTTTTAACTTAAATCCATTCAGAATAAGTTGAATGTTACCTCTACGCTACACTACACACAAGAAAGTCAAACTATTCTCAGAATTTTATAATTTAATATACCTACTATACATTTGTAGTGTATAAGTTCCACAGTTTGATACCATACTATGATAATGAATACCCAGCCAAACTACAAAAAATATCTTTCAATTACTAGTAAAATGTTATCTTACATATTATTTATTTAAATGCTATAAGCAAAAAAAAACATAACTACAGATTTGTAAGTTAGGAATATTTAGTTTAGTAATTTTAGGATACCAATAAAAAATATGTTCATTTCTACGTTTGGTTATATTTGTAGTTCAGAAATGAAAACATAATTATTTTATATTTTAACCAACTCGAGCACATAATTTGAATTATTGTTTTTTTTTAATCTAATCAATGCTTAAATATATTAATTAGACAAGCAACTACATTTTATATAAAATAAAAGATCTATTGGTTTCTTCAATAAATCTTTATTATTGTAGATAGATACTATTTTCCTAATCTTAAAAATGTATATGATGATATTGCAATATATAAATACCATTTATTTAAATGCTATTATTTCCTAATAAATGCCTAACCAGAGTTTTTTATATTTTCTCATCCATCTTCAATATTTATAAAAGAAAAAACTTTATATTCAAACTTTTTCTCTTGCTATCCTTTAGAAGATAGAAAAATCCCATCAGTAACTTGCAAAACAATTTTTTATTTTTGTAAAAGCAGAACAATTTTTTTATCTGCTTAGACTAGAAGTTAAACCATTAGTAGAACAATTGTCATTTTACTGACTAAATATGTTTAGAATGTTGGGGATATTTTTTAAAAATTTGTATTTGAAGTTTATTTTTTTCTGACCTTTATAACAAATTGTAGATGTTGGAATCAAAATAAAGAAAAAAACACTCTTCTACCCATATATACCTGAAAACATTTCTTGACTAATAAATTTCGGTGCTTAATTTATGCTAAAATAATTTGTCATGGTTCATAAAAAGCTGTTTGTAATTTTGCAAAAAAAGAGTAGAAACAACATGCTTATTCATGTTTTGTGGTATGGCAGAATTACAGTACATTTAGGTACTTACTTTTAAATTCTATACAACTGTTCCTATTTTCTTGACAGTTTGAGGGATAAGGTTTTCACCCGCTCAAGGCGTATGTTGTTTTTTATAAAATGGACTATTTTGCATACCCGATATAAAAATGATAAACTACATTTGAGGACGTTTAAAGGCATGCAGGAAATTTTATAAACTTGTTTATTTTGAAATTAAATGTCCAGTTAGGTATACTTTACTAAATACCTATATGAAATGATCAATTCGTTTTCTTTGCGTAGGGTCAAATAAATCTATATATTTCTATTTTTTAGAATAGAACAATTTTGAGTTAAGAAATCCTTTCCAAAATTTAGTATTTGACATAATTTTTTGCCACTAAGAATAGTTTGATTGATTTTTTTTATGTATGTTACATGACAAAAAACAACCAACAGCGGTGTGAATTCTTATTAACTAAAGAGAAAGATAAAACTAAAATTTGTTACACGAACCCGCCCTAACAAACTAAGATATGACCTAAACATACATTCCTCTTCCTTAATATCCCACATAGTTCAAGCAAAGGTCGATTTTCTCCCTTAAAATACAAATACTGTTTAAAAAATTATGTTTTCCATTTGCCAAATCTACTGATTACTTAGTTTTTCCAATATGATATGTATTAAAATATTCTAAACGTTATTTAAAAGAAAAACCCTAGAATCTCATAAAAAATAAACGAAAGACCATGCGAGAGATAAATGTTTATTTATCTGACGTCATTGACACGCGATCGGAATTCCATTTTCTTTGACGTGATTGCGCTCTCCCTTCCATTAGAAAATATTGAAAAATTTGGGCCGACCTCATGCGGGAGGGGTTCAAACTTTACCTGTTATCAACTGCAATTGCCAACCTAACGTATTATCCGAAAAATATTTCAAGATTTTAGTAATTATCTTTGGTGATAGTTTGGAAAAAAACTACTGTTTTTCGGATCAATTTTTTTTTCAGAAATGTACCTATATGTATGCTCTCCAATTTGAGTATTTTGGAATTTGACGAAATTACTTCTGAGCATAGAAAAGCTCAAGGTTAGTACCGCTATTGTTTTCGAAAAATTACCAGACATATAAACAGATTTTTTTTTTACTTTTAAAGGCTAAAATGAAAAATTCACCATACTCAATTTAATTTAGAAGTGTTTTAGAAGATATGGGTTAAACTCTGATCCTCAAATTCCTTTTTATAACTTCGCAGACTATCACAGAAAACAACCTATTTTTGGTCATTTTACGCGATATTTTCTCAATGCTAATTGACTGCAACTGCCCCCTTAAAATTTCAATCAATTCAACTGATTTTGAAAAACTCAATTTAAAACATTTACCGCTTTTTCAAGTGGTTTTCAGAAAACACCATCACTTTCTAATGTTAACTCCGGCTGCGGTTTTTATCGAAAATACTACTTTGTTAGACATTTTAAAATACCCTTCTCAGGGTAAATAGTTTCATCTAAGTGAACGGCTAAACGTAGCTGATTTTAAAACAAAATATTTTATGTAGTAAATGACGTTATTACAAGAACGAAAATATATGGCTTTATATTTTTACCTCCCTCATAAAAGGGAGGTATTGTAATCGTGAAAAAATCACTTTCCGAGATTTTTTTAGATCTTTACTTTTCAGGGTCCCTAGATGACGAAAAACATGTTTTTTCTATTCCGTCCGTCTGCCTGTCTGTCTGTCGGTCTGTATTTTGTCGATTGACTTCAAATTTTGGTCAAAAATTAAGGGTCATATGACGACGACCTGGTAACATTTTGGTAAAAATCCCTTTGGGCAAAACAAAACGGCGGCCTAGTGAAAGGATAAAAAAGTTATTACTAAGGAAGTGCTTATCCAATTTATCTCAAATTTTGCACAAAATTCAAGTTATATGTAGGAATCAACTGATAAAATTTCGGTACCAATCCAAGATGGCGGAACAAAACGGCGGCTTAATAAAATATTTAAAAAATCAGCCTGAAAGAAGTACTTAATGAACTGATTTCGAAGTGTGTGCCATAACTAATTGTAGTATAGAGATGAACCAGTAACAGTGTGGTATTATTTCAAGATGGCGGAACAAAATGGCAGCCAAAATTTTTGTAATCTGAAAAAATCACCCTCTCAGGTTTTACGTATCTTCGCGTTTTGGCATCCCTAGATGCCAAAGATATGTTTTATCAAGTTCGTCGGTCCGTCTGTCGGTTTGTCTGTCTATCAGTTCGCGGCATAACACAAAAACTACTTATCAGAATTACTTTAAATTTTTGACAAAAATTAAGGCTCATATGGGGGTGACCTGGTAATATTTTGGTAAAAATCCAATATGCCGGAATAAAATGGCGGTCTAGTGAAATGTTGAAAAAGTATTGCCTAAATTGGAATATGGTTGTCTTATATGGGCTCCACAATATGATATTTGGATTAATTATATTGAAAGAATCCAAAGAAAGTTTCTAAAATTTCTATATTTAAAAAAATTTGGTTACTACCCTGCGCGAAGCTTTAATGATTGGACTTTTCTTCAAATGTTTAACTGTTTATCCACGGAAAATAGAAGAATAAATCATGCATTGTTTTTTTTTTCAAAATTATTAGGAATCAGGTAGATTGTCCAGAGATTTTATCAGAAATAAAAGTTTCTTTTAATGCAGGAAGCATTAGATCAAGAAACACATTTTACCTAGACTTTCCCCGTATTAATAGTTTCAAGGCCTCACCTATATATCGAATGTGAGCACTGTTTAATAAATATGCTAATGATATTGACATTGACAATATTTCGCTGAAGCAGTTCAAGAACAAAATGACAGATAAACTTTTTCGATCTCAACCTACAACTTAGTTTTGTTTTTGTATATTATTGTATATGTATTTTTAGAACTATAACCATTGTTGTTAGTATGTAAAGTTGTATAGTGTATTTAATGTATTTATTGTGTTAGCTTTAAGTCCCAGTGTCTGTAATTGGCATTTCTTGCTGTTGATACTGTAAATAAATAAATAAATAAATAAATAAATTAAAAAACCTAATTATCCTCAATTTTGCAAATAAATCAAGTATTACATAAAAATGAACTGATAACATTTTGGTATGAATATAAGATAGCAAAACAAAATGGCGGCCTAATAAAATATTTAAAAAATCAGTCTGAAAAAACTACTGATTAGATTAATTTCAAATTGTGTGCAAGTATTAAGTGTGATATAGAGATAGGCTGGTAAAGTTGTGTAATGAATTCAAGATAGTGAAACGAAATGGCGGTTAAAGAACATATTAAAAAAATTAACGAAAAAAATTTTCTTATTTAGCTGACTGTAAATTTTGGAGACAAATTAAATATGCTATAAGGATAAACTGCTGCGAATTCAACATGACGTAACAAAAACGCGGTGTGTGTCAATGTATAAGCTACTTATTGAATTAATTTTAAATTATGCCCAAAATCAAGTGTGGCATAGGTAGGAAGTGGTAAAATGTTGATAAGGATACAGTATATTGAAACAAAAAGGCGTCCAAAAAAATGTTTGAAAAGACAAATGTGCTCCTAAATAGCTATGTACTGAACTAAATAGATTCACATTTCACTATTCCTAATACAAGGAATTATTCATAATGAGGGAAGTTCCGGGTAAAAGAAATTTACCGACTTTTACTAAGAAATTCAAAAATTTTAGATGTCTAGCTAACAAATGACAGGAAAATATTACATTTGTTCCAAAATATTGCATACATATTCTAAATATGCATTTATCGGCATTTAGCATATAATGGTAACTGTTTTGGTAGTTCAGTCACAAAAATCCAGCATTGTGTTATGCGAATGACTACCACTACCTAGCAAATGAAGTGGCCTCCTTTATAGTATCGGTTTTTGGATTCAAAACATTATTATCTACTAGCCTCCTTAAAATACTAACTTTTATACTGAAACGTATTAAATTCCCAAAGCATAAACGTTTTTTAAAGGTTTTTGCAGTTAAGCAATAAATTTTTTATCTATATCGTTTGGTCCGTCAACAGACTCTGCAAAATCACGTTCAAAAACCTGTAAGCCAGGAAGGGGCCTACGAGCGGAAGATTTGTAGATGTGTAGATTTAAAATATTGATACGTCGTTTCCCGTAAGGGACTTTAGAAAATCCTTGTCATAAAAGGCAATATATTCTTATGGATTCCATCACAAAGCAGAACGTTACCCGTCTCCCCCTTACACTTGTCTCTTATAACAGGATTTTTAAAAAACCTTCTCGGGAGTTTTTAGAGATAAGGGTATGAAACATGGTATTTATATTCAGCAATAAGTATATAACCTACAGCCAGTTCTATTATAAAAAATATTTGGTTTGCTACATTCTATTGAAGTTGAATAGCGGTTCGTTAATAAGAGCTGCAGAGCTGCAGTACTGGTCACACAAATTTCAAAAAATAATAATTTTAATCCAGCTTTAACTTTTATCTGCATAATTTTGTTCACTCCCCCAAAGTGCATTCCGTAACACTGCATAAAATATTATCCGCGTTCCCTCTTATATTCGTCTTTCTACATCATGCATTGATTGCCGCACTGCAAAGTGACGTTTTTCTCGCGGCCCATCCAACAACAACTCGCAGTAGACGCATGTGGTATGCGTTGAAGCGACCAATAAACGACAAGCTTTTTATCAAATGCCGAGCTGCAAAAAATTTAGCGACATTGCTTCGTGTTAATTTATACTAATATATAAGACTTACTTGACTGACTCACTCATCACTCACCAGCTCAAACCACTTGAGGGAAAAGGCTGGATTTTGGCACTCAGGTTGATTTTAGGGTACAGAGGTTCGATAAGAAGCGATTTTCTAAAACTGAAATTCCAAGGGGGTGAAACCACCCCTTAAATAT
Source organism: Kuschelorhynchus macadamiae (assembly GCA_030620095.1). Lineage (NCBI taxonomy): Eukaryota > Metazoa > Arthropoda > Insecta > Coleoptera > Curculionidae > Kuschelorhynchus > Kuschelorhynchus macadamiae. The sequence goes on from JAUTXW010000284.1 coordinate 1,475,187, forward strand.
TACAACATTTTTGATTTAAAAACGGTCAGTTTTTCGGAAACGCTTAACCACGTCTTTTTTAATTTATTTTCTTACATATTTTAGGAATTTCTAAAAATTCATACAGGGTGTTCAAAGGGGTACACCACTTAAAAAATATCATTTTTTTTATTTAAAAACCGGTTAGTTTTTTGAAAAAAATGTGTTTTTTAAATTTATTAATTTACATATTTTAGGATTCTTAAAAAACTTATACGATATGTTTAAGGGGGTAAAACCATCCCTTAAATATTATAATATATTTTATTTAAAAAGCCGTTACTTATTCGGAAAACGCTAAAATATAATATGCTTTATATTTTATTTTTTTACATATTTTAAAATTTTTTAAAAACCCAGACATGGTGTCCAAGGGGCTGAAACCACCCCTTTTATATAATTCTTATTTAAAGAACTGTTAGTTATTCGGAAAAACACTTGAACACGTGCCTTTTATTTTATTTTGTTAGATATTTTAAGATTTTTTATAAATTCAGGGATTTTGAAAAAATCGGGTCATTGATAAATTTTTGCCATCTTTCTCAAACCGTTTGCCGTAGAAAACTGAGCTTGTGCAAACTGCTTGATTTTAGAGGGCAGAAGTTCGATAAGAAGGGATTCTTCGAAACTCAGTTTCCAAGGGGGTGAAACTACCCTGTACTCTAATGGAACTCGGCTACAGGTTATAACATTTCAAAACAATAAAATAGAGTCTACTATTATTTCAGACCCTGGTCTGGAGAAACAGTTTTTATACCACGTATCCCTTTAACACCGTCAGACTATCCTTTTCAGTTTAAACATGTACAGTATCCTTTAAAGCTTTGTTTCGCCAAGACAATTAACAAAGCTCAAGGGCATTCCTTAAGTAGAGCTGAAGTAGACTTGCGCAACGATTGTTTTTCCTATGGTCACCTCTATGTTGCATGCTCTAGAGTAAGTTCGCGTTGTTGCTTGGCTATTTGACAGCCAGAGAATGCAACGACAAACGAGGTTTATAAAGAGGTACTCAAATGAGCCGATTTAAGTACCTCTTTACATCCCTTTCATTATATTCATATACGCAAACGAAGTCGCGGGTATCCGCTAGTAATACTATAAAAATTTGTCGGCTTTGCGCTAATATTTCTATTTACTCTGAAGTGTGTTTTTGCATCGCTGCATCGTTGGGTCTTAAAAAGATGAATATTTTATCGAAATATAGAAACTTGTCGGGAATTACTATTGACGAAAATCTTGAATCTAAACGAAATGGATCTCCTACACTTCGCAAATTTAATGTAACTATTTATTTAAAACACCATTGGTTTGTGGATGTGAAATAACAAATTCTTTATTTTCTTTTCCTCGCCTACTTTTTGGGGGTGACTTAAATTGGACAAGTAGCATAATTTTTTAAGTGGAATGTAGATAATCATGAACACTATATTTTTAAAATTGTTGAAACAATGTTGAAAATTGCGGAATGGCATCAATTTTGACTATTTTATCGATGTTACACAGAAAAATATATGCGTTCACTAATGCGTTTACCATGCTGTCAGGAAGAAAAAGTGTGTATGTTACCATTGTGTAATCTAATATTTAAAATACTACACTAGATTTTTCAGTAAGTTTGTAAGAGAGTTGTTTTGTACCAATTTACGTGAATTTTTTTAGTGATCTTCTATTAACTGAGACATTTCGACACTATAATTTGTATTATTTTATTTTGTATTTTTTCTATAAAATATAAAACCAATGTTTTTTTTTCAATAACATTTCTAGACAATGTGGTGTATGCGCTCCATATTCCTTTAATTTCACTGGAAACTCATCGCGCCATCGGGAGGCTGTTTATTATGCTAAGGATATAAATGAAAAGTGACAATATTTAATACACATCTTGTATCTTTAATTAAAAAACATGTCCCAGTTAAAACAAAAATTATACACGACAAACCAGCATGGATTACAAGTAACATTGAATTCTTATTAAAACTATGAGGTAAATCTTACTGTAAATATGTAAAACAAAAAAATTCAGCCAATCTTCAATATTATAGTCAGTTACGAAACTTCACCAAACACGCTATTATTAGAGAGAAAATCGCATATTTTAACCATATGTCTTTAACAAGCGGTGACGTTTTTTGGAAAAATGCTAAAAAACTTAATTTAACGTATACAAAAAAAATTGATCTGCCAGAAAATTTAAGTAATGCCGAACTTTTAAATGATTATTTCTCAAACTCTATTCTTAACTGAAATAATATCTCTCAAGATTAAATTATTATAAATCTAATAAATATCAAAATCTAACTTCCGCGTTGCATTTTTACCTAATAGACGGAAAAACTCTTCATACAATTTTAAATACTAAAAATACGAATGCTACGGGAGAAGATGAAATATCAGTTAGAGATTTAAAATTATGTTTACCATATTGCATAAAACCTCTTATAAACATAATTAATAGTTGTATATTAGAAGATTGTTTTCCAGCTGTATGGAAAAGGGCTTTAATTAAACCAATTCCTAAAATAAGTGATATGAAGGAACCTAAAGACGTTAGACTTATAAGTATTTTGACTGCAGTATCAAACATTTTAGAAAAACATGTTTGTCAACAAATAAATATTTTTTAAACGCTTTCAATATTGTACCAAGCTGTCAATTCGGATTTCGTAAAAAAACGACTAACATGATTGAAATTGTCAACAGTATACGACTAAATGAAGATTCAAAGCATATTACCTGTATGGCCATACTTGATTTTAGCAAAGCCTTTGATACTGTCAATCATGATATGCTGTTGGCAAAATTGCAAAACTTTGGATTCTCAAAGAAAGAAATCGGTTCTTATCTCTCAAGTAGATCTTCATTAAATGTAAATGGTTATATAACTTAGTCGAAATATCTCCCTCTAACAACCGGTATCCCGAGGGTTCTAAAAATGGGTCCCTTGCTAATTCCAAATTACAACAATGCGCCGATGATTCTCAATATACATGCCTATTCCTATATCTCACACGAAGCAAGGAACAAGAACAGGAACAGTTTAATTGTGACATCAAAAATACGAACGATCTTTAAAACTGGACAACCCCTATATTTAAATGTTTTACTCACCACTTTCACAATATAAGACATGTAAACCGTTTTATAGTACCACAACACAAAACAGCCGGGTTCAAAAAATCATTTTCTTATGTTAGAATTAAATTGTGGAATGCTTTGCCAAACTGTGTAAAAGAATTATCAATTAATAAATTTTCTAAATATATAAAGGAATATTTGCCAAATATGCAGCGTGTTTAATATTATAGTTATGTATTTTTTTGGAGTATTTTGTTTATCTGCTCTTGTCGTTTATAATATATTTATAAATCAAAATATGTCAAGTATGTTTTTACTTCGGCCCTTTTTCTGCCTCTCTCCCCTGCTTCGGATTGCGTCTCTGCTCAATTAGCAATTAGTAAATTGAAAATGGGACATACGTAGGTATAGTGTGCAAGCTCAGTATTTAAAATATTAATGACAGTTTCATTTTAACGGTCTGCACCACACATGCGTACTACGTGCGCTGTGCTATCGGTTACGAAATCGAAGTGCAGCCGGGATTATCACCATATTGTAATTATTAGTATGTTTTTTTACTATTGTAATTTTTTATAAATTGGTTGGTAATAAAATGATTTTGAATTTGAATTTGAATCTATCGAAAAAGGCAGAACAAGGTCTGCCGGGCTAGCTAGTATTGTATAATGAGACATGTTATTATAAAATAATGTTACATAAGCATATTATGTGTGGTCCAGTGGCTATTCATTAAAGTGGCTTTTTACAATACAACTCGTAAAAAGGATGAAATAAAATTAAAACAAAATAAAACCGACTCCAAAAAAAACGCAGTAAAACATTTTACTCTGTAAAGTCGGTGCTAAACGAATAAAGTAGGAAATTACGCCGGTGGTGTTATACATCAAAACACTCAATACATAAATATATTTTTGTTATTTAGAACTTAATAATCCTATATTTTTAATATATATTTCTGACAATCAGTGCTTGGTTACTATGCATCCTGTTAAAATATCGACTACTCTTAGATGAAATAAATATATCTTATTCACTGAACTGTAATTAAGCGAGGGAGATATAATAGCATGCATTCAAAAAAAGAACTTGATTAAATCCCCAAATAACATGAGTCTTATGAGATAAATAATTACAATGCCAACCTTGATATCGTTTATCTACTTTTAAAGCTCGAGACCTACAAAAACTGTTGCCACAATATCTCGAAAACAAAGTTAATACTAGTTATGTAAAAAATTAAATACGAGAAATATCTCTGATATTTATCGGTCTTATTAGCAAGGCTGTATTACTCCTTAGGTCCGTTGAAAAGAAGGCCCACTGCGTCGCCCTGCTGAATCTAAATTGTTTATGTAGTTTTTCATTTTATGAATAAAATAGGTAATCCTTATATCTTACTATATTAAAGAAGGGGATTAGCTTTTGATATATGATAGAGAAGAGATTTTTTTTGTCGTCACTTTTTCATTAATCTTGTACTTGCTGCAATACCGCTAGGTATCCCCCCGGGCCCGTAATTTTAAGCAGGCTTTGAAAATTTGAAGAAGCGGTACTGCGTATTAGCGGAAAATAGCATGTGCATATTTATCAAACTTAAAACAAAATGAGTTTGATAAATATGTAAGTATAAAAAAATAGTCTTAGGCGTTGTACATTTTAACATATTTCAAAGAAAAAACGAGAGAGTTCTCAATTCGAAACTATGTATAGTAATCGTAAAGAAATCACTCTCAGAGATATTTGCGATTTTTGGATTTTAGGGTCCCTAGATCTCAAATAAAAACATGTTCTCGCATATCTGACGGTCTCTCTTTGCGACATAAGTAGAATAAAAAACTACATGTACGTTTGACTCTAAATTTTGCACAAAAATTAGCTGTGAAATAGAGGTAAACTGGTAAAATTTTAGGGGAAACCATTAGTTCGGAAAACGGCGCACATTGAATCGAGTATATGGCAGCAGTTGGATATTTTATTTTAATTTTATATTTTTAAAAATACTTTGTTAAAAATTATTTTTCTTGATTAAAGTTATTAAATATACTATAAATATGAAATTAAACTCTAATTGTTTTCTTTTGTTGATTTACTGGTTTGTAAAGGATTTTAATAAATCTGACCCTAACCTAACCTAATTTAATATTGTAACAAATGTTTCACCACCTCACACTTATCCAATTGACTCTAAATTTTACATCTGTACGTAGCTGTTGTTAGATCTTAATTTAATATTTTTTCTCTTAAAGATAAGATGGCGAATTCGAAATGGTTGACAAGTGATGCCATTTATTATTTGATTTTACAACCGACCCGATTAGAGACTTAGGTATGAAATTATGCCGGATTCAATGGCGAGTTCCGCATTGCTGACAGTAATTGATGTAGATTTATACCAACATACACATTCAGTTACTGTAGCCAAAAAATGCTTTGATACTCAGGTGGATATACCATAATCTGTTTTTTCATAATTTTTTTTATTTTATTACTTGTTTAGCTTGTTCGCCTGATAAATTCGCTTTCTGTCAGTGACCCACACCGACCTTTCACACTTCAGATATCTTGTGATTTGTGTGCAGCAGCAGAATCAAAAATTTATATTCACTCCAAACATCATCTTAATTATGACCAATTACATATCGTGTTTGCCGTGGTACTGGATCCAAGCCTGCAATAAACATTACGAGTATTTTTTATAGCAGCTATTCTAAAAAAGATTTGACATAATGCAGTTAAATTGTTTAATTTATGCGAGCGTTTAAGATGGTCTTATTGAAATAATTTAGATAGCAGTGATTTTGTGTTTATCAATAGGTAAGTTTTTTAATTCCTTTTTTATATTTATGTATATATATATATATATATATATATATATATATATATATATATATATATATATATATATATATATACTTAGAGTGAGTTTCTGGACCATTTAAAATATATTCGTAGGAAGATTTTCTTTGGTTTTTTTGGCCTCAAGTTATTTTTTTGGAAAAATAAAACAAATTTATTTTTCGGCACTAATTTTCATTTTGTTTATTGCAAACGTTTCGGCTAAATGCCTTCATCAGTGCTGTTTGACTGAAACTACAAACAGTACTATTTTATATTATGCGAAGTCAACATTTTTTTTTTTTAAATGTAGAGACAAAATGTTACATACATATACTTATAGACACATAATTAAAAATAACCTTTTTTTTTTTTTTTTTTATATAATAATAATTCGTTACGCTAACTAAAATTCCTAGTAATTTATACTTTCAAACTCACCCAAGAAGGTAACTTCCTGCATTCAGCAAACCAAAAAAGAATAAAATTTTTGTCACGTCACATTTAGTATACAGTATTAGACGCCAACAAACATGTAAAATTTTTATTTATAAAACTACGGTGGCATGTTAGTCTACCGATATATTTTGACTGGAATTGCACCTCGTTTTGAAGCAGTTGCTTGTCTTTCTGATTGTTTTTACTGAAGCAAAAAATTGTATATTGTGTTGTTGTTGTTTTGGTGTATAGCATGAGGGCCTTTGATTATACTATTTGTTATTATAATCAATTGGTAATTACTGTATTTTTTTTCCGTTTCACTTAACTAAGTAAAAAAATTTTTTTTTTTTTTTTTTTCTTATTTATTAATAAAGGGAATTCTTAGAAATGCTCTATATTAAGCAAAATAAAAATTCAATAAATGATAGAACTGAAATTAAAAATTTAAACCAAATATATCACAACGTAATAAAATAATTATCATGTTCCGAAATTTTCTCCTTGATTAATAAATAAAAAAAAAAAAAAAAAAATTTTTTTTACTTAGTTAAGTGAAACGGAAAAAAAATACAGTAATTACCAATTGATTATAATAACAAATAGTATAATCAAAGGCCCTCATGCTATACACCAAAACAACAACAACACAATATACAATTTTTTGCTTCAGTAAAAACAATCAGAAAGACAAGCAACTGCTTCAAAACGAGGTGCAATTCCAGTCAAAATATATCGGTAGACTAACATGCCACCGTAGTTTTATAAATAAAAATTTTACATGTTTGTTGGCGTCTAATACTGTATACTAAATGTGACGTGACAAAAATTTTATTCTTTTTTGGTTTGCTGAATGCAGGAAGTTACCTTCTTGGGTGAGTTTGAAAGTATAAATTACTAGGAATTTTAGTTAGCGTAACGAATTATTATTATATAAAAAAAAAAAAAAGGTTATTTTTAATTATGTGTCTATAAGTATATGTATGTAACATTTTGTCTCTACATTTAAAAAAAAAAAAAATGTTGACTTCGCATAATATAAAATAGTACTGTTTTTAGTTTCAGTCAAACAGCACTGATGAAGGCATTTAGCCGAAACGTTTGCAATAAACAAAATGAAAATTAGTGCCGAAAAATAAATTTTTTTTATTTTTCCAAAAAAATAAATTGAGGCCAAAAAAACCAAACAAAATCTGCCTACGTATATATATATATATATATATATATATATATATATATATATATTTCAAATCAAATTGTTGTGTCTAACTTTTTTTTTCAAATTGCGACCCATTTTAGACAAACACTTTTTGAAAAGAGGATTTTTTTGCCAATCTATCGGTACTAACTTTTTTGCGATTGGATTAAAAATAAGCTCAAAAATTAAATATTACTAAGAAAAATACTCGATAATCAATTATTTACGTTCATCAAGTGTTCCATGGATAGCCATGTTGGATATTAAGTAGGATTTTTTGTTTTGACAGTGCCACTTACCTATTCTTTCTGAGCAGACATAAGATTTCCTTATTTTTCTTGATTTTCAGTATTATTTTTGTTTTCAAAAGTCAAAATAATGTATACTCAAAGTGAAAAAGTCGATATGTTATTAATATTTGGAGAATGTCATAAAAATTCCAGGAATGCTGCTGAGTTGTAAGCTCATAGATACCCCGACCGGCAACATCCAGTTCATCAGTATTTTCCATATCTCGAGAATCGTTTTAGGCATCAAGAAGAAAATCAAGTAGCGGAAGGCAGATTTATTATAAATGAAGAAAAGAAGATTAACGTTCTTGCTATGATTGAAGTTGATAAAACTGTTTCTTTAAGAAAAATTAATCACGAACTAGGTTTAAGTCATGAATCAGCTAGAAAAATACGAAAGAAAGACGGATATCGAGCTTTTACCGGTTACACCAAAATTTGTATCCTGACGATTGCGATAGACCGGTATTGTCTTGTGATTGGTTGCTCCAAAATTGTAGAATTGTTATTGACCCAAATTTTATCAAATCGTTACTGGGCCCAACAAAATCAACATGAAATGAGAGTAGAAAATTTTCAAGAAAGGTTTGGTGTCAATGTCTGGGTTGGTAACAGAATAATTGGGCCAATTAACAAGGGTTAGGTACTTAGGCTTTCTCCAAAATGAAATTGAGCAACATCTTAGTGATATACCTTTAGAAGTTTTACGCCGAATTTACTTCCAGCAAGATGGAGCACCGCCTCATAACACCAGAGAGGTTCTTAATTATTTAATTGAACATTTTAATAATAAAGTTATTGCAACCAATAGCCCAATACGGTGACCCGCCCGTTCACCGGATCTCACTGTTCTCGATTTCTTTATTTGGGGATATGGTAAAGAAAGAGTATAGGTAACAGCCCCAGCCACTCTTGAAATCTTAAAAGGAAGGATTGTACGTGTATTTAGAAGTATTACGCCTCAAATGCTGCACAACGTGTTGAGAGAAGCAATTGAACGAGCGGAAATGTGTCGTGAACAAGGAGGAATGCACTTTGAACGACTACAGTGAACTCGAATATTGTGCTTTTACATTTTACAGCGTTATTAAAGTTAGTTGAAGTTATATTTTTGTTTAATACTCTGAACTATTTGTTAGCCAAAGATACAAATTTGCACGCCTAAATTTGTTGACGGTATCTGAAGAGGGGCAGCAGAAAACTGTATAAAAAATGCTGTTCCGAGCGTTAGGCGCATAGGCCTGTATTTTTTTCATCAACACAGATAGGCTGGGCAGACTTTACGTGACATGACGCATAGATACATCTAACGTAAGTAATCTTCATCAACCAACTGTCACAAATAAAAATCCTACTTAATATCCAGCATGGATATTCATGATACACTTGATAAAAGTAAATAATTGATTGTCGAGTATTTTTCTTGATAATATTTAATTTTTGAGCTTATTTTTAATCCAATCGCTAAAAAGTTAAATTCGCAGAAAAATTCTCTTTTCAAAAAGTGCTTGTCTAAAAAGGGTCGCCATTTGAAAAAAAATAGTTAGACACAAAAATTTGATTTTATCAACTCTTGTTCCTAGCTATAAGACTAAACTAATAACTAACTAGCTATTAAATTTAGCGGTTGTATTATTCTGTCATTATTTCAAAAAAATAGCTATAAAAAAATCAAGTAGGCCTAAAGAGTTTTTAGAATGTCACATTCTGATTCAGAATTGTCCCAGGAACCCAAAAATGTAAAAGTATACAGAGGGTTTCATTTAAAAGTTCTAAGTCCGATATTATTTTTATTGCGTACTAATGATTTAGTTAGTTTGGATGTAAGAGGTAAATTTACCCTTTTTGCCCATGATGCCACTGTTGTGGGATAATAATGACTTAAATGCAATGAATAATGTGATTGTCAGTGATCTGGTTAAGCTTAAAACTTCTGAAAAGTCATTTAAGTGTCAATTAAACTTAATTAAGAAAATTAAATTTGGAGGTCATGTGGAGACGTTGTATTCCAAGCTGGCATCTAGTTTCTATGCACTAAGGTCATAAGTAATCAACTTGGTCCCATAATAGCGAGAAATGCGTATTTTGCACTTGCGGAGTCGCATTTACGATATGGTATTTGTTTTCGGGGGTCATGTACTGATCAGCTCTTTTTATTCAGGAATATGTCTCCAAATCTGGAAAAAGTCTTATACATAACAAATTTAAAAGCGAAATTAAATTTGCTTCAATACGTTCAATTCGTCGTTCTCATTCTATTTCATTGCCTATTCCAAGCTCAATCCAGACAAAAAGGCGGTTTTCTGTAGCGCCAAACCTTTTTAATCACCTGCCATTATTCATCAGGGAAATTCACAGTGATCAACTTTTTAAGAAACTACTTTCTTGTTTTTGCTTGGTCGGACATTTTACACTGTGACTGAATATTTTCAGGAACATTTTTAAGTTCCTTAATATTTTATTTCTGTTGTTTGTGTTGCTTTTTTATTATATTTAACTGCTACAAAATTGGCTTTATATACCTATATCTATGTATGTGTTTATGTATGTATGTATACGTGCGTATGGGTATACGTGTTTAAAAATGTAATATCACCGATTTTTGTATACATTTTTCTTTCATTATTATCATTTAGATTTATGTGTGAGTATCTTCTAAATTATTTATTGCAGTTGTTTATATCATATTTCATACTTGACCTGTAAATCTGAAAAATTTAATTTTATCTAGTTTTGATGATGAATTTTGTACATATATATGTAGTATTTAGATCAAACTATTATCCTTTTCGTTTTATTTTGTATTTTCCTGCTACAGAAAACAGCGTTAAGATACATCGGTGGGGCTAAAGTTCGGAATTCATACAGACCGTTGTTTGTGTTTCATAGAATATTGACATTAACAAGTATTTTTATCGTGGAATCTGCATGTCTTATGCAGAAAAGTTTAAAGTTTAAATTAATTCTGCTTTAATACGTCAAACTCGTTGTTCTCTTTCTGATTCTAATATTTAAAGATCTGTTAGATAGTTCCTATTGGTAGATTCTTAAAATGGGTACCAATAGTATCTATTGGTTAGTAGACAGCCAACCGTTTCATCTGATTACATTTAGAAAATAATTTTAAATCAATAAATTTGCCTCTACCTAAAAGTCTTTTTTGCTGCAGCGATGCAAAATGCCGAAAAGTCTGCATTCTCAAAATTTTGCACCGAAATAAAACATGCAAGAACACACAGAGTGTTCTAGTAAATTGCGTGTAAGTTGGTTTCGTATACTACAACTTTTTATTCATTAATTTGTTGTAGACCTCATAACGATGAAGGTTGAATACGCTTATTGTTATATGTAATAAAATTTGCAACATACAGCTGAAAACCGCCCTTCAGTATCACGTCTCGTTTTAAAAATGTTCAAACTTAAATTTTACCAAAAAATGCAGGTGAACTGTTTCAAGTGGCCAGCAGTTTATTTAAATTCTACGCGTAACAATATAATATTTTAAGTTAGACCATTAAATGTTTTGGAACATTTTTAAACTTCTTAAAAGTCAATAACCATAATTATCCTGCTAAATTTGCCAACAAAATTCTAAAAATACCCAGAGAAAATTTAATTAGCCCAATATATTTTAATTTAAAAATACCTGGAAAAGAAAAATTTCGTGTAGGGTATAAAAATATTTATTATTAAAACTTCACTTCTAATTTAAAAATACTTATTTTATTATTTCGGCAATATTGATTTAGATCCATATATATGAGGGAGATTGTTTTTGGTCTCTAAGCTAGAATGAGGATTAAAATGAAAAGGATGTTAAAACGTTTTCTTTTAACGCTATTATGAGAATATTTTGTACCACAAGTGATAGAAGAGGTCCCAGCCTGGTTCTTTGAAAAATGAAGCAGATATGTTGTGACAGAAACCTCAATCAGTTCCATTAGGATGATATCAAAGTTAACTTAAAACATGTCACGTTTTGCGGATATTGATTCGTTAACATATAAAAGGAATTCTTTTCCCGATTTGGAAGTAACTCCTTTTTGACAAGGTCTGATGCCAATAACTACCTACCACTTCTTAATAAAGTCCTAAAAAATATCTTTCTTTAGGTTATTTTTCGTTGAGATATTCAAAAGTAGTCAAAGAAAATACAAAAATTTTCACTAAAAATAAACAAAAAGATAAAACTTTACTTGCAAAAAGCAATTTCAAGATTTACTGAGCTAAACCGCTCTTTAGCAGCAAGTGAATGTGCTTAAGGGATTTTTAAATGGTAGTACAATAGGGAAAACTTTTAAAGCAAAATGATAATTATGAAAAATGAACTAAGTTTTTAAAATTCTGCAAATATTTAAACAAAATTACGTAAAGTATTAAATAAACTAATTTGCTAAAGATTAAAAGTTATAACTTTACTTTTTATTATTGGAATGAACTTTAGCAGTATAATAATAAGTTTATCATTTCTGTGTTAATGATACAACCTGATAACCATATAATGATCCGTAATAGACATGCATGACTTTAACTAATTATATATCCAATATATATACCGGGTGTTACCGAGATTGCTTTCAGGCAGCCATTTTATTTTTTTAAGCCGATCGAAACGAAATCTGGTAGGTATCTTGGGTTATTAGAATGACAATTTTTGATGTACTTGACAGATTTGTGCGACTTCAGGTTTAACTGGAATGACTTAAATTTCCTTTTTTTTATTGAGCACCCTGTATATTTTTACATTTTCGGAATCTAGACTTTTTTTCTACATAGTATAGCATTAAAAAAGCCTCTGAATCCGCCATTTTAAAATTTTAATGGCTATTTTTGCTTTTCAATCTAGTGTGCCGTGAAGTACCTTAAATTACTTTGACGTGCTTAAATAGATAAAAAATAAAATCGAACTTTTTTTATCGTTAATTTGTGTTACAGGGTTGCTCAAAGTGTACAGAATTACTTTTTTCGAAATTATTGGAAATTTTTAAATGGAAGTATATCATTTTCATACTACAGCTAAATGCATCTATTCAATACGAATCTAACAAAACACTTTAAGCCATTACTGCTATGAGATTTAATGGCTTTAATCCATCGGCTTGACTACTAAATTTAAAAAAAACTCTCGCAAATGACTAAGAACAAATTAATTTTGCGAAAGAGGTCGTTCACGACGATTTGAAACCCTTTTATTACTTCCCAAGGTATATACCACCGGAACACGACGTTCTATAATATGGCGTCAAATTTAAATCCCCTAAAATATATCAATACACTTAATTTGATCAAATGAGGGCTGTAAAAACGTACAAAATAAAAGAAAATATAATTTAAACAATCTAAACAATTAAATAGACTTCTAATTACCGAAATCACAGTAATATTTATACATGAGACACTTTCTGATCGTTCTACTAATCAGCGTAGACTCAAATCGTGTATGGTCGGAAACACGAATCTGAATAATGTTTTTTAGCTGATTTGAAATGTATAGGACGCTCATATAACAAGATCAATTTTATACCAAACTCTATAACAAGGGAAAAAGTTTGTTACAATTTCTAGAAAGAATGATATTACCTTGATATAATATCATATTAAGATTTGTTTTTGTCAAAATCGTAAGCATTCAAACTTTTTAAAATTTTTAGATGAATAATAACGTAGAAAAATGAAACTTTATTAAAATTCGTTTCATTTTTGCTGCATAATGTAAATCAGCTTCCGAAAAGGTTGATTTTAAAAGAGTTAAATCAATTTGAAGAAAGTAATAATAATTTTGTTGAGCATTTTCAAGCAACAAGCAAGACAACACGGAAAGCAAGAGAATTTTTAAATTAATCTTAAATCGCCAGTCTCTATTTCAAAGAAATTTGCAGTCTCAGTCTCAAGCTCAATTTCGCCTATGAGGTCAAGACTGAGACGAGAACAAGACTAGCCTTGCGGTGTCTGTTCTGCTTTCTGTAAACTACACCAATATAATGTACTGTTTATTATATCTATATAATTTTATATTATATATTATAATTAATAATGGACTGAGCCTACTTTTTTAGCTCACTATGGATGTTGAAACTACACTTTTACTTTTTGGAGCATTAGTATTGTTAAGCATTCTGTTTGTAAAATGGAAACAACAATATTGGACCAGAAAAAGAGTACCTCAGCTCGATCCCAGCTTAATATTCGGAGACTACAAGCCATTGATCACCGGCGCCAAATCAACGCAAGGCTACTATCGCGAATTGTACGAGCATTTTAGAGCTAAGGGTGAAAAGCATTTTGGGATTTATAGCACGTTTATTCCAGAATATGTCGCCATCGATCCTAGTTTAATTAAATTGATATTAACCAAGGATTTTGCATACTTTTCTCACCATAACCTCTTCCATCACGAAAATGACCCTCTCTCTATGCATTTGTTTAATTTGGAAGGAGAAAAGTGGAAAGAGCGTAGAGCAAAACTTACATCAGTTTTTACTACAGGTGAGTTTTAGATGTTCAATTTGACTCAGTATTTCTTTATTTATAATAACCACAAAAAAACTCCACACTAAAGTTAATTAAATATACTATACATAATTTAATTTATTAAATTAAAATATTCTGTGCAGCACATCAGATTTATTGCTATTTTTTTGCTAATTTGGATAACTAAATGCCTTAGTTAATAATCATATGGTTTAGTTAATAAAATATTAATTCTGCCAATAATAGTTTACTAAAAAAATTTCCGGAATCCCACTTAGAAGCTGCATTAATAAATATTTTGTTGGGTAAATTTTAATTTATTTTGTACAATTATTTTATGTGCTCAACTTAACGTAATTTATTGTTCTGATATGAATGAAATTCTTATTGAAGGTCAATAAATTCGAATAAACCTGGGGTGGCAAATGCAGCCCGGAATAGATCTACAAGCCATGCTGGACTTTAAAGTCCTCGCGAGACATTATTGAGTTTCTCAGGAGTTTCTTTTTTAAATATGAAATTAGAAAACGTGATACAAACATGACATTCTGGTAATCCGATCCCTGTGTATCAAGATAAGTATTTCGTTAGATTTTTTTTTAGGTTTTCATTTATTAATATAATTCTATGCAACAGTACATTGTTTGCCAACCTAATTTCCATCTAATAAAGGTACTTAGATATTATTTAATTATTAGTTCATTGAATGATTCATGTTCTTTTCGATTTAATGCAATGTAGTGATGAAGTGATGTCGAACACATAAGGGAAAATCGGTATTCTTTTTAGAGTTTGTGGCTAATTATTTCAATAGTGCAACTTTTGCTTTAAGGTTAGTTACCGGTAAAATATGCGTGAGGGCGCACTGCGCAGTAATTTTCTATAAGGCTGGCTGTAGAGGTTGTACAACGGAATTAATCATTAACGATATGTTTTTATATGAAGGGAGGGAACATAAATTGACGAGTCTTAGAAAGCAATATTGAACTCTTGTTTGTAAACTTTTTATTGTTCACTGTGTATTTTTAAAACAAAATTCTGACGTACAAACAGTATAGTTTTTCTGTTTATATTTTGAAGGGACCCAAAAATTTATTATTTATTGTCATTAATACGTCGGTATATATTTTGTACAGAATAAATAGATAGATATAAGTATCAAGTATGAATTAACTGTCAGAGAAATGCTTATACACAATTTTAGTATACTTATTTTAATTGGATTATATTAAAATATTCGTCTCATTTTAAATTAAATGAGATTTAGATCTCGATTATCCTAATAAAATTATTTGTTTTTTTTTTCCGAAAATTTCCGAATCTGTTTAAAGTTAAAGTATCCGCAACAATAAAATTTAAAAAAATGAAGAACATTGCTTACGAGATTTTGATGGACAACAAATTGATAGAGATTTTAAGTATGTGAAAATACGAGCGAAAGTTGGTCTAATTGAAACATGCGACAACTTTTAGTTTTATAATATTAACAAAATTTGCTTAGAATTTTGAAGTTCCTCAAACATTAAAGCTTAACAATATTTTTACTAAGTTTGTATTTCTTTTAAGTACTATTAATAGTGTGGATAGAACTAAATGTAGTGGTATTAATTTAAAGAATACTGTGCTAATATCTTCCTTAAATGGAATGCACCCTGTATATATATATATAAGCATTGTCAAAATTGTTTTGAGAAGTTACACAATTACCTTTCATCTTGTACTGCATACATTGTATGCTCTTAAAGTAGCGCTACTTGGATGCGCTCCACAAGCGGATTCACATATTTCCACATGCTGGCAATGTAAATTTAATAAATCGAAAATTAGAGAGAAGTTACACAATTATCTTTCATATATTGTTCTTAAAATGGCGCCACTTGGACTATTTTTTGTTTATCTTATGACCCCTGTTGTTTGTTTGATCGATCTAACAATCCAACGTCTCGCGTTAGTTCAAAAAGATGTAATGCAGTAATGAAAAATAGAGCCAGTGCCGTTTGTTACACTGGCCAAGCGTCTCCAAAACATCAACAACAAAAATGAATGATCTGCAAAATTTTGTTAAAAGACCTTGCAATGAAAGTGCGTTTGCTTTAGGACTATCAACACTTCACGCGCAAATAAGATCGTTTGAAACACTAATTCATCTTTCCTACAAATTTGTCTGGTCCGGTGTTGGCAAGCTCCCGGAAATGAGGCAATGAAAACGGTGGAAGAGAAAAAAATTTATATTCAGAATAGATTAAGAACAGAGATGGGACTCTTGGTGGACATCTCTAAGCAAGGAGGGTGAACACGAATGATGGAAATAGTACCCGTAAGTTTTTTAAAGATTCAGAGAAGTCTGCTAATATCACCGGCATAGATGTTGAGCTTGTTAAGCGATTCGCTACTATCTTAAGTACTCTCTCATCTGGGTATACTATAAAAACAAATACATTTAAACGTTACTGCTTAGAAACTGCAGAACTATTTGTTAGGAAATATCCTTGGTATAAAATGCCAGTGTCAATTCATAAAGTATTAATTCATAGTGCGGATATAATTCAGTCCTTCCCAGTTCCAATTGGGCAATTGTCAGAAGATGTACAGGAGGCCAGACAAAATGATTGGAAAACATTTCGTGAGGGCTTTTCAAGAAAATTTTTCAGAATTGTCTCAAATACTGATATAGTGAATAATTTATTAATATCTTCAGATCCGGTAATAACAAGTTTGAGAAAATTGCCTTGGCGAAAAAGCAATCCATTGTCATTAGAAGTATTAGAACTATTAAAAGATAATCGTTTACAATAAAAAAGAATTAGTAAGAGAGCAGTTCTATTTTTTCCATGTAATATATCTAAAATCGGCCACTGTGCACCGTCGCTTGGACTATAAGTACTAAGTCCTCCAGGCGGTACATGAGTGTCTGTACGCAGCCCAAAGGATTTTTTTTCTTCGGGTATTGAAGCACTTCCAAAAGGGTAGAAGAAGTGGTAGAACGTAATGGAGAATACTTTGAAAAATTACATTTCTAAATTGTTTTCGTTAACGATTTATTTGAGACCAAAAGTCATAGTTAATTTGTCCTTAGAGAATGCAACAATAAAGTTACGAAACGTCGACAATTTAAAAAAAGACTTTTGTTTTTTTTACTGGATCCTAACCCCAAATAATACACCACTCTAACATTGTTATTTCTTTCGCTATAAAATGTATCTTTCAAATGGCTCCAAAGGAACGTATCCACGGGCATTAGATCTGGGCTGTCCGCGATGAAGCTGATTGTTCCGTATCTTCACATCCACACTTGATAATTATTTCGTAGAAAATCTCTTACTGCGACAATATTATGGGGTGGTGCCCCGTCTTGTTGCCTAATTTTTTTTCCGAGTTTGAAGTGGTAGTTCATCGATAATGATTTTGCAAAAGTTCCAGATATATTAAGCCAGTAAAGTTGTCACGGATAAAAGGTCAGAAAACGCCACATTGTTTCATATTTTCAGTAAATTAGAGTAAAAATGCAAACTTGATAATACGCCTTTATAAAGTCTTTAGGCGTTAGCCTCATTTAGTAAAAATATGATCAGTGTTTTCTGATTCACCAATACATGTTAAAAAACCAACAGTCTGTTAATTTAAATGGACTAACGTACAATAAATTTTCCAGATGGTAGCGCATGTAAACCTGTGAACAATTAAGAGATTTTTCAATTTATTTTAGGAAAAATGAAGATGATGTTTGAAACAGTTCTTGCCACTGCTGCAAGCTTCGAGGAAATTGTCGACAAACATATAGGGATGAAGCAATTAATATTAAAGACTTTTTGGCAAGATTTAGCACCGACGTTATCTCAAGTGTTGCTTTTGGACTTGAATGTGATACTCTACATCATCCAGATCATGAAATGAGGTCGATATGTGAAAATCTTTATTAAGATATTTTATTATAATTACTAATCATATATTTGAAGTGGTTTTGCATCTTCCATCTTAAAAACAATACCGACAATGAACCACGTCAACGAAATCTTTCACCACTATTTTTTGTTCCTTTTTTTTATTTATCAAATGAATTTTAGTTTTTATATTAACCTTATTTTTTTGAAAAAAAAATTGGCCAAAACGGTAAAGCATAATTTGGGATCTAGATGAAATATCGGAAGGTTTAGGTTAGACAGCAGAAAATGCCTAAGTTTTCAGAGACTTTATTGGCGATCAGGCACATGATTTCTTTATACCACCACTTCTATAAATATTTTCGTGTAAGAATTTGCTATGCTAAAATAATAAGTATAAGTAAATCTATGTCCTAATTAATTAAATAATAGCAAAAAACAATTTAACTTCGAACAGACATTCTATCAGGGATTTTTATAAATTCACCAGATCAATCGCTCCTGTCGCCGTTTAGTGGTAATATAGCAATCAACAAAATTTGGTTCGGTGTTGCCAGACGTGTGATTTAGTGTGCTTGTTTAGAAATGCAATACACAAATTATAGTACCGGTAATAGCATACAACCGACTTATAAACGAATTTAACCAGTCGATCGGATGTCTGCGTCGCAAACTGGCAACTCTAGGCGTATGTTTCCGGAAAATCTCTCGATTGATCCCCATAATACAGAATACAATTGAAAGTTGGGATCCATTTATCTATTACCATATAGATATATCGTCAATTTCGAGTATAATCTGGTTTTGATAATAGGGAGAGTTTAGGTGAAAAGAGTATTTTATTTTTTTTTTCATAACTGAAAGAAAAATGAATCAATGTAATACGAATTGTTGCAAATGAATGCACCTCATTTATAATACAGGTAAGGTAAAAATTGTCATGAAAAGTAAGTTTATAAACGTCATAATCTCTTTCCATAAACCATCTTTGGCCTTAAAATGTGAGGAATTTTAAGTAGCGAACCCCTAATTAAGTCGGTTACCACTCTGTGAAAAATATATTTATCTACTTTCATTTAGTAATATGAATTTTACAGCTCTATAAATAGTTTCGTAAGGGCGTCTATTATAACACTAGTACTGTAATGATATTCATTACAGTATTGATGCCGTAATGAAAAAAAAAAAGTTTTTGTTAACAGTTTTCAGCGTCTTGTCTCGGCATTTTACACTTTATGCCAAGAATATTTTTCTTCGTGTTATTAAATGAAAGTAGATAAAATTTTGTACAATATTCTTGTTGTAATTTCATATTACTATAGTTATTGTAATATGAATATTTATAACACTTATATTGTAAATGCCTGTTTTTTATTTTTAAATTGATATTTTTAATGTTGTAGTAAACTAGTGGATTTTTTAGGGTTATAGGAAAGAAAGCATTTGAGCCAAGTTTTAAAAGTTTTTTTTTGGAATCTACATTTCCCTTCGAACTGCTGGGTAAATTAGGCCACACTGCTCGACCCAGAGATGTCATATCATATTTTACAAGTATGTAAAGTATTTAAATATACTTATACTTGAAAGGTAATTTAATTATTATGAAAGTCTTCATAAGGGTTACATTAGCTTTATTCCAAGTCTTGTTTTTTTAACCAAATATTGACGAATAATTTTAGAAGTCATCAAAGACACTCTGCGTTATAGAGATGAAAATAACGTTCAGCGAAACGATTTTTTGCAGCTTATGATTCAAATGAAAAACCAAGGCGCAGACCCTAATGATGATAGAATTATTAATTCTAAAGGTAAGCAATGGGCTATCTAAGTTTCACGGCAGGGCGGGATGAGCTTAGCGAATATTTCCAAACAAAATATATTAAAATCCTCATAAGGATTTATATAAGGGAGTTGTGAGCAAATTTGAACGACAAATAAGCATTTTATTTTACTCAAAATAAAAGTCACAGAAATAACTATTCCGCTGGCTAATACGACGACCTTTATTGAACTACACCACTGCTTCCTGACTTTCGTTGGGAGAAACAGTGTTACAAGGATAAGCACTCCTGTCTATCCTTATTGTAACCTTCATAAAAAATCGGTAAATTTCCTTCACCAGCACGCAATTCTTGGAAAGCAGGTTGAAGAGACACAAGTACATTAAAAATGCGTCAACAGCTCTACACAACGAGGAGCAAGCAACCATTTATATATAAATACATATACAGGGTGGGGCAACCAAGATGGGGTGGACGATTGTGGGCAAACGGAGAGGAATTTGAAAAAACATTTTTGGGATATGATTGATAGTCAAGAACGCTGTGTTTTAAAATTATACCCATTATACAGGGTGGTCTGAAAAGTTCGTGGTGAACCAAACTTGTGTTTTTTTAAATGGGACACCCGGTATATTATTATTTTAGTTGATTCTCCTATTCGTTACGATCATTTTGATATGAGGTTTGTTGGGTCTAAAATTTATACCAAGGGAATGGGACGAGGTTAAATTGGAAAAAAGGGTTATACTCCGGCCATTTTTTGAAAACAATTGAAGCAGGTATGGAAAAACCAAATATTCTATAAAATGTATTGTATCTAGGATTACAATAATCGCTTGTAAGTCGTTCAGAATTATTCACTGTTATACAGGGTGGTCAAGTTTTGCAAATTTACCTTGGATTGAATTTTTTTAAATGGAACACCCCATATATTTTACTGTCATATTAAAGATAACATCGCCAGCTTTCAGAAAATACCCTATTTGATATCTTTCTAACCAACAGTTTTTTAGTAAATTAACCGTGAAACCAAAATTTACTCATTCTAACAGAAACGGTATTATTTACGTTGCTTAAATTGACTACCTATAATATAAGGAGGCCATGATATAATCATAAATGAAAAGAAAGATTGACATTCTTGTCAAAACCGCAAAGTGTCAGAGAATTGGCATCAATTACCATTGTTTTTTGACGATAAGCCGAGAAATTGTTAAGTAACAATGAGTTTGAGTACTCCAGAGTTGATAAACATGACTTTTATGTTGGCCGAGTGTCAAAAAAACCCTTTACTAGCAAGCAGGGTTTATGCGGTACGATATCCCGATGCCGAAAAAAAAACCAAGACCTGAAGCTTTTGCAAGTTTATTAGAGAGGTTTCAAGAAACAGGCAATGTTGCTTTTAAGAAACGTAAAGTAATTAATAAACCAGTTACCAATGAAGATAATGCTTTGACAGTGTTATTAACAGTGCAAGAAAATCCACACACAAGTACCAGGGAAATTGAGAGAGCTACTGATATTGAACGCACTAGTATTAAACGGATTCTGAAACAACATAAATATCATGCCTACCACATTGAATTACACCAAGAACTGTATGATCGCGATTACGTCCATCGACAAGAGTTTTCAATTTGGTTTTTAAATACAATTTAGATAATCCAGGTTTTGTAGATAGGGTGCTGTTTTCAGATGAAGCAACTTTTAAAAGCAACGGCTTGGTTAACAAACATAATATGCACTATTATTCAACCGAAAATCCACATTGGATTCGTCAGGTGGACCATCAAAATAAATGGTCAATTAATGTTTGGGGAGGTATACTTGGCTCTCATGTTATAGGACCATATTTCTTTGAAGAGCATTTAACGGGAGAAGTCTATTTAAATTTTTTGAGAAATGAGTTGCCCGTATTGCTCGAAGACTTACCTTTAATGTTAAGAAATTCCTTATGGTTCCAACGTGATGGAGCACCCCCGCATTACCATAGGCATGTAAGACATTTTCTCAATAATTGGAAAGGAGAGCATTGGATTGGGCGAGGTGGACCAGTTAAGTGGCCTGCGAGGTCACCCGATTTAACGCCACTAGATTTCTTTTTATGGGGACATGTTAAAGAAGAAGTTTATAAAGAGGTTCCAACCACAGTGGAAGATATGAAGTTGAGAATAATAAGCAGTTTTTGCAACATTTCAGACCTGACTTTGAGAAAAGTGAAACTTTCATTTATGGATAGACTCGAAATGTGCCTTCAGCAAAACGGTGGTTTAGTTGAACATCTTTTATAAGTTTTAATTACATTGTTTTTGTTGACTTATATTAAATTTATTTTTTTTGTAAAAAAAGATTTGTTATTAATACTGTCAAAGCATTATCTTCATTGGTAACTGGTTTATTAATTACTTTACGTTTTTTTGAAAGCAACATTTCCTGTTTCTTGAAATCTCTATGATAAACTTGCAAAAGCTTCTATCTTGTTTTTATTTCGGCATCGCATCATCAAAGAACAATATTTATTTATTTACTGATGACAATATTCTGACACTTTGCTGTTTTGACAGGACTGTCAATCTTTTGTTCAATTTATGATGATATCATGGCCTCCTAATATTAAATTGTCAATCTTAACAACATGAATTCAGAGTAATTCGTGTTAAAATGAAGAAATTTTGATTTCACAGCTAATTTACTGAAAAACTGTTGGTCAGAAAGGTATCAAATATGGTATTTTCTGAAAGCTAGTAATGTTATCTTTAATATGAAAGTAAAATATACAGGGTGTTCCATTTAAAAAAATTCAATCCAAGGTAAATTTGCAAAACTTGACCACCCTCTATAACAGTGAATAATTTTGAACGACTTACAAGCGATTATTGTAGTCCTAGATACAATACATTTTATAGAATATTTGGTTTTTCCATACCTGCTTCAATTGTTTTCAAAAAATGGCCGGAGTATAACCCTTTTTTCCACTTTAACCTCGTCCCATTCCCTTGGTATAAATTTTAGACCCAACTAACCTTATATCAAAATGATCGCAACGAATAGGAGAATCAACTAAAATAATAATATACCTGGTATCCCATTTAAAAAGCACAAGTTTGGTTCACCACGAACTTTTCAGACCACCCTGTATAATGGGTATAATTTTAAAACACAGCGTTCTTGACTATCAATCATATTCCAATTTTTTTTTTCAAATTCCTCTCCGTTTGCCCACAATCGTCCACCCCATCTTGGTTGCACCACCCAGTATATAGCTATATATATTTATATATAAATATATAGATGGTTACAAGTTCAAGGTACGAGCAATGTTGTCCGATTAAAGGCTTTAATACTCGTAAAAAAAAACGAAAAATTATTAGTTTCTTATATTTTTTTTTCTGTTTTTATTAAGAACAATAACAAAATAAATTTTACATTATCATTGCAATTTATTGCCCAGAAAATTTCCGCATTTAATTTCGACGTTTCGTCTGCTGGCGAAGATGTATTAATTCGACTCATTATAATATAGACCCATATGGTTTACTTCAATTTTGTAAACTTAAATGTTCGCTGCAATATTAATATAATCACATTAAAACGTCCATATTTTTCATGTTTGTAAACATCATATCCAAATTAGCGTAAAAAATATTATACTAGTTATAATTTTATAGGCACTAATTTTGTCACTGACGAAGAAATAGTTTGTGAAGCGTTCTTATTTTATATCGCTGGTTTCGAGACATCATCTAACATCATGAATTTTGCGTTTCTTGAACTGTGTCTGAACCCCGACATACAAGAAAAATTAAGAACAGAAATTCTGGAAGTCATAGAAAGGCACAATGGAAAAGTTACTTATGATTGTATAATGGAGATGGACTATTTAGATAGAGTTATTAAAGGTAGCACAACTTAGGCTCTGTAATATTTTTATTGATAAGTAACCATTAGTTTATTTACAGTATATTTCCAAATATACAATAATGATGTGTAGAAGAAAGTCTATTTAGATGTTTGTTTTTTATACTTGTTATTCATATAAGGTAACTACTGTAATATTTATTCCCATAGCCACTAACAAAAGAGGGAAATAACCACATGAAAATGTTTCCTTTTTTTGATGAAGCATACGTTTTATTAAACCTAACTGGATTTTTTTTTGTAGGGATAATTCAAAATTTAACAAAACAGTTTCCTATTTGTTGTTCTTGCAAAAATACCCTATCTGAGAGTACTTTGAATTTATTTTCAGTGCAAAAAAGAAGATCCCCATATCAAATTATAAATGGACAATCGAGCAATTTTTAAAATATTATGTTAAAAATTATTCTTTGTATTTAAAAGAATATAATGTTGCGAATTTACCCTAGCTATAAATTTGTTAAGGTGAATATATCTATTATTTGTTATTTTAATGAAGTAGACTTACCTTAATTTGTATCCATGTAGCGACTATGATAGTGTCAAAAAATCCTTCTTGAATATTCTGTTAGGCTAAACTCTTTTCGCCGTGTCGTATTTAGTTTATTCCAGATTTTCTAGATCATTCCATCCTTTTCTAGGGACTATATAGGCGCGCTGCTAGGCCTCATTTTGATTCAGTTTATTATGAGATTTCGAAATGTTAACAAGTTGACAATGACAGGTTTTAGGTTGCCATTGTTAGCTATAACAGTCTTTACCTGTACTAACTGTAAGCTGTTTTCTAAATAAAAAGAGTGCATTCAGAAACTATGTGTTTGGTGACCAGCCAATCCGGAACATTTGGTGTCGGAAGCGGGATTAGGATCCCACTGAAGCTAAAGAAGTAAAAAATATTTTTTACTAGTAGCAATAATTTCTACTGGCAACAAATTTGGATTCTTTGATGAACTTGATTTTTGCAAACACAATGACGTACAGAAAAATCCAAGAAGATGTGAAACATGAAATACAAGGCAAGAAGAAGACCCAAGAAAAAATAATAATAATAATAATTACGTCTTTATTTCCACATTACAGAGGTAAATGATTTACAGTAAGTAATTAGATGTGTGAATTTTTAATATGTAATGACAGAAAAGGCAAAGTCCAGATGTACATAGCACTTGAGTGTTATCCACCTTGATCAACTTAACCTTAAAAACAACATGCTTACAATATAAAAAAACATATTTCCTAAGTACCTGTTTCTTCTAAAGGGAGTGTATAAAAAAGATAGGAAAACAGAGTAAAAAAGCATAGTTCTAACTGCAGTTATTATTATATCGGAGTCTGTTTATCAAAATAATATTTAAAAAGTTTGTTTCTGAAATTTAGTGGTGTGAGGTATTTGAAATGAAGACTGAACTTAAAGAAGACATGAAAAACGTACCAAGGAGGACGTCAAGAAACACCAATAACAGCTTCCTTTGACAGCTTTATTGTTTCATTTGGTGAATAGAAGATAGGAAGCAAGACATAAAAGAGGGATGAAGAGAAACCAAGAAGACGTAATACAAGATATAAGAAATAACTAGAAAAACGTTATTTGAGTTGATAATGACCAAGCAAGTTGTGAGAAATGGGACAAATGGGGAAGGTACAAAAGCAAGTTAAGGAGGTTCATGACCAAATGCAGCAGGTAAACCAAAGTCTAGGATCCCAGATGCAGTTTGGAAAACAAAGTGAGTTAAAATCCGACGTGGTCTCTTCATCACATGTATGATGATAAATCTCCTATACTAGACAAATGAAATCCCTGTTAATTTGCGAGAAATCGACGTTTGAAAGTGAATCACCCTGTATATGTCAGTAACCAGTACAAAAAATAATTTGAAACTTGTAAAAAAGATTCTCAAAAATGGGTTTTTTTTTAATCTTGGCGTCGCGGCGCCTATAGAGGTGACGACGTTATTTCTTGTTTTTATTTTAGCCGTAAATAATTACAAATACCATATTACGTAAGCAATACTTTTTAATAATTTTTGATATAGTCATTAATTCCGGACAAAACGGCGTTTACAATTTAAAGTGAAATAGCTAGTATACATTTTTTTCCAAATAGTAAAATTTGGCATAATCTTCAAAATAAATAATTCGTAAAATTTGAGTAACCTTGGATAAATAAAAATCATACATTTACCAAAATTAAGTATATACAAAATTTGACCTATTGCGCCTCTGTCCAGGTTGTAAACACTTCGGCTGTAACGTAGTTTGATAAGGTGTTTGCCTTTTTAGAGATCAATCCGCGTTAATTTGACACGCGCTATACCTATTAGACAACGCGGTAGTACTTTGGGCTATTATTACTTTAAAGACATATCGTTTTCATCTGTCAAGGGGAGAACAACTACTCAAATTTGGGCCGAAATTAATATTGTCCATTTCTCGGTAGGCCTCTGGGGAGCCTATCCATCTTTATTTTTTAAAGGGGTTACTTTAATTTTACTAAATAGTTGAATTATTGTATTATCTAATTACGTATATCTCATTTCAGAGGCTTTAAGAAAGTATCCAGTAGTTCCAGTCCTACGAAGAACATGCAGTAGAAGTTATAAATTGCCTAACAGTGATACCATAATTGAGAAAGGTAAATTTAATGTTGTTACTGAAGAAAAAGTTTATTCAGTAAAATGATTTGTATATTGAAGTATTTAAAAAAATGCCTACGAGGACCTGAACATTAAAGTATTAATAATTTTTTGAATTTACTTATTTAACTTAAATTTAATGGATAAGAAATAGAATGGTTTCAAGTTCCACACACGTTTGTAATTTTTTTATGTAGAACTTAAATTTAAAATATTTAATAATTTACTATTTCTAAAATAAAGAATTTTGTATTCGTCAAATTCGCTCTATGAACAGGTATATTTTAAGTAGTAAAGTAGACCTGCTTTGACAAATGAATAAATAGTTCAACAAGTTTGTCAATTACTTTAACGAGCATAAGAATTCAACGTCGATTATTTTGGGTTATGACCTTCACTGAAAGGGGAAATCAGTGGTCTACCGACTGAGGTAGACGAAAGTAAATTTTCTGCAACCGGGCGTTAAAGTGCACTTTAGGCGGATGCGTTTTTTCTGGCAACATTAGTCGTTTTTCGCTCCGCTGTAACTGATTTTAATTTGTGCTATCAAGTATCAAGATGCACCTCGCGACTTGAACCCCAATGACAAGATGTGAAAGACTGGTTGTTTTGTTAGGTAGCTTTTTTTGTAATATTTTCTTCCACTTCGGCAAGAAGGGTGGCACTTGGTCGCAGAGAGCAGTGACCGATAAACTCCAAATTGTGTGCTTTACCTACAACTTACGTAGAGCACTTATCGTTCTTGCAAAACACAAAAAATCGTTTATGTTCAGCTACACCTTCATTTTTTATAGAGACACGGGAGAAAGACGAACATAAACTATAATTACTTAAAGTAATTTGGCTTAATTGCTGATCACTTTGCCAGTGCTCCGTTAGAAACAAAAAATCACAATTCGCACGCTGTAGGCTAGCAATAAGTGGGAGTACCCTGTTAGATAAACATTGAATGTTTTGATTGCAAAAAATAACAGAATCGAATGCTATTTGCTGTTTAAAATACATTTATTATTAAATTTAATAATTAAAGTTCCTGTAGACCCCACTGGAACAGAGCCAAATATTTTCTATAAAGTCCTATAAAATTAGTCAAGGATTCTTTTCTATCTTCCACCATAAAAATACGATCAACATTTGTTTTAGATACACAAAATAGTCTCTATACCCCTTTTCATACAGTTTTCTGGATTTGGCGGGTGGAAGGTCAGCCTTCGCTTCTTCAGCGGCCTGCAGTATTTCTTTGGGGAGATCTATTTCATCCATTTCCATCGAAAAACTTGAAGAAAAAAAACTATTTGAAACAAGTTGCTCTAAGATCAATGACTTTGTCTACTTGCTTGCCATGAGCAAAATGCATTGTCAAACGTTTATCGAAAGAACGATAACCATAGATATTTTTCTTCAAATAAAGTTATCTGGAGATGAAAGTACTGGTCCTCTGAATGACAGATATAGTATTTTATGCAAATATCTACCTTTAGAAAAATAAAAGCACGTGCTCTTAGTTGTCCCAAATTTTTTTAGTTGAAAAATGCTTTTTTTTAGATTTCGCTTCCGCTTGTATATATTTTGGTTATAAACTGAGTTTTAAGCCCTTAGCGTGCAAATGCTTATTTCTACGCCGCGGGCGATAAACTCTTTCTTTGTGACCTAGATACATAAAGAACTATTATTTTCTTCTAGTAGGTTTTTAGCCGGATTCAAACGAGCTCTACGTACAAATTTAGACTAAGTTGTTTAAGGTTCTAAAAAACGATTAAAGAAAAGTATAAACTACAAGGTAGTCAATGCTAACATTTTGTAATCAGTTACGTCGTTTAGGAATTTGTAATATTATTATTTTATTTTAATTCTTATAGTGAATGAAAGAGTATGCCAATATTGGCATCTATGATTATTTACCTATACAAGGCCATAACTTTAAAAAATAAATGTTGGTTGTTGTAACAACTAAATGGAAATTTTAAATTATGTGTTGATTAAAAAAACTGAGGACTACACAAGAACTCGTAAAATAACGTTCATTTTTGAAACTTAGCAGTAATATTATAAGTAAGTAATTTTTCAAGTAAGGATTTTGTATAACTTGCTACTACTTGTTAAGTAAATTTAACTTTGAAGCTCTTATGGACACTTCTATAGGGATTTGTGAAAATATTATTCACTAGCTTTAATGACTATTCTAATTCCAATCAAGATTTATTCTGTTATTTACACATAGTAAGTATTTATTGTTTAAAATTTCAGGAACCAAAGTTAGTATCCCTGTATCAGGAATTCAAATGGATCCAGAATATTATCCAAATCCAGAACAATTTAACCCTGACAATTTCCTTCCAGAGAATAAAGTCAAGCGACCCGATATGACATGGATTCCATTCGGCGATGGTCCTAGACAATGCATAGGTAACATATCCTAAGGTTTTTCTACAATTACGCGGCAACCGAAAAATAGTCTTGTATTGTTTAACTAAAACAAAATAATGGAAATTTATAAAATTAGTTTGGAGTAAAAATAGTCGAATGCGATTATTGAAAGTGAATTACTAAAATGTTCTCATTGAGAATGAGAATGAAAAAAGAACAATAGATAATATAATTGTTTCTTCCATTACATTTTTTATTAGAAAACAAGTAAATCATATCAGTTAATTTGCCTTTACCCAAAACAAACTTCCCTTTCATACAGATAACATAGTTTATAACGCATCTAATAACTTTATATAGTAATTATAAACTGTAATTAATTTTAAACAACTATATTTATATGGATTCATAAAATGAGTTATCTGTGTATAGTGGAAATCTAAACCAAAAAAGTTATTGGTAAATTTATTAAGCCGCCATTTTGTTTTGGCATATAGAATCCACACTAAAATTTTAGGAGTTTATCCCATTTTACACTTTAATTTTGTGTAAAATTTCAAGTCTTATCTAAATGGCTTTTGGGAGAGTTTTTGGTACTGCATTTTTTAACAATTTATTAGGCAGCCATTTTGTTTCGCCATAATATCTTCACACCAAAATTTTGTCGGTTTAACCTTATACTACAGTTGATTTATATTCAAAATAGAAGATCCATTCGATAAGTAGTTTTTAATAACGACTTTTTAATCGTTCTGTGAGGCCACCATTTTGTTCCGACATATTGGATTTTTACCACTATTTTACCAAGTTTATCTCTACATCATACTTAATGCTTGCAGAGAATTTGTTTATCCTAAAAAGTAGTTTTTCTATGTAACAATTGATTTTTGTTCAAAATTTGTACAAATGGAATATTAGAATTTTGGTAATAATACAAGCAAACAAACAGACCGACGGAATTAAGGAAACTTGTTTTTAGCATCTAGATATGGGGAGAGGGTGATTTGCTCACGATTACAAACTATTTATTTGGTCGCCATTTTGTTGCACTTTCTTAAATTCATATCAAACTTCTACCAGTTTATCTTTATGTCACAGTTAATTCTTGTACAAAATTGGTAATCAATCTAATAAATGGTTTTTCACGATAATTTATTAAATATTTTAATAAGCTGCCATTTTGTTATGCCGTCTTGGATTCGTACTAAAATTTGACCAGTTGTTTTGTATGTAATGCTTGATTTTTAAGCAAAACTTCAGATAAATTGTAAAAGTAGTTTTTTAGCAATATTTTTTTTTTACTTTTCAGTAGGCCGCCATTTTGTTGCGCTATATTAGATTTCTACCCCCAAGTACTACTAAATCATCTTCAAATGACTTTGAATTTTTGACCAAAATTTAGAGTCAATTGGATAAGTAGTTTTTAACAATGCCGCGAAAAGGCAGACAAACCGACAGAGCGACAGAATTAAGAAAACATATTTTTTTGTATCTAGAGACCCTAAAAAGGTCTGTAAAAATACTAAGTTTTCAGGCCTACCATTCAATCATATTGTACTAGGTTAAAGTTGACATTTTAGGTTTTGCGTATTTTACGCAAAATTTTTATTTTTTTTATTCTAAATACTTTCTATGTGTTCAAATATCTCATTTGGTTAGAATATCTTTGTTAAGCCACAATAATTGTAGCTACTGATTCCAAACAATGTGCGAAAAAAGCTTAAATATAACATACTTAATAGAAATTTTAATAGAATACAGACTATCTATAATTTATACGTAGGTTTTCTTTTAATAACTGAAAGTTAATACCAAAATTACTATAATATATAAAAGTACTTAGTACTTCTGTTTATTTCTCCATTTTTATAACAGAAGAAACTTTGGAATAAAAATAGTTCTTATGTATAAAGTTAATTTTAAAACTGAAAGCTAGATCTGTACATATCTATTACATACCTATTAAAGATAATAAATTGAAATACGAAATAAAACACGATTTATTTGGTTTTTGCAAATTTTGAATTATGTATTTAATTTATTTTATTTCAAAAAGTAATATTCAGATACTTCATGTCGAGTATAAAGACCCTAAATAAAATTAATTGGAAAGTCTAAAAATAAACCATCTAAAAGATACAAATTTTTTACTTAACGACCAAATAGAACTTAACAATTCTCCTTTACTTAACATTTTCTGAAAGTCCAAGTAACAGTTATTAGGTTATAAAATTTAAATAAGGAGCTGTATGTTAGACAGACATTGTTAATACCAAGTGTTTTATTTTCTAATATTACCAATACTTATAAAGATTATCTTTGGTTGACACGTGCATAACCCCACAGTTTTCAATGTTCAAGTTTAA
Source organism: Kuschelorhynchus macadamiae (assembly GCA_030620095.1). Classification (NCBI taxonomy): domain Eukaryota; kingdom Metazoa; phylum Arthropoda; class Insecta; order Coleoptera; family Curculionidae; genus Kuschelorhynchus; species Kuschelorhynchus macadamiae. The sequence continues at coordinate 1,506,464 of JAUTXW010000284.1, forward strand.
CTTACTTTTAATGCACCAGTTTCGCAACGCATTTAGGTCCTCCTGCAAAAATAAATAATCGTTCTGACTTTTATTGGCAAATAAAACTTCATATTGGCAGCAAACAGCAGACATCTTAAGTGTAGGCAAATGCCTGGCAAGTTCTAAAAGCGATAAAAAGAACTGGTCCCAACCCTATGGTAATCCAGATTTTGCCAAATGAATGTCAGAAGCATTTTCATCATATTTTACTTTACATTTCCGATTTGTTTAAATAGGAACAGAACGTTTGCAAGAGGACGACATGGTCAACCTGCCAAAATCTTTTTCCAATTTGTATATATTACATCGGTTTGTATTTTCCGATCCAAATGGCTTAAGATATTCTCATTAAAAACGGCTAAGTTGGTGATCGTTTAACGATTCGGAAAGAAACCGTGTTAGAGGACACTAACTACAGGCATTATACCACTTAGTAGTCTAGAATATTTGTGTATAGACACAACTAGTACTTCTTTTTAAGCTGAGGGGAATGTTTGACCTTTTAAAATAATGTCAAAAATATATACTAAGGGGGTACGGAAATATTCCTCACATGCTTTTAGTATGTTTGGTGGAATTTTATCAACACCCGCTATTCTTTTTTTTTCAATTTTTTAATACCATGATTATATGCGTTTGTGTTAATTTCTATAAGACTGGGCCAGTCAAAAAATGTAAATAAGTCTGTAAGAATTTAAATTTATACTCCCTGACTGCATAACAGAAAGAAAATATTCTATAAATGTCTGGACAAATTTTTTTAGAGGGCGTAAGATCTCCCTACAATCAACATATTACATTAAATTAGTTAGCACATCAAGGTTTGCGCTTTTAAAATTATTATCCTTACTTTTTTATCTGTTTTGCCTTCTAATTCTTTGGTCAAATCTTTGCATTTATTATATTAAACAAGAAAAAACACCCCGAGTTGACTGAAATTGTGAATTAAGATTCAAAGGTTTGTTTTATATACATATATATATATATATATATATATATATATATATATATATATA